>JNEY01000001.1:1338511-1486005 GCA_020875895.1 Aphelenchus avenae
ACGAATGGGTATGCCTGCAATGCCCGATAGCGACGCTGCTTGCGCGAGAAACTCAGGCGAGACGCCAGTTTGGCGGAATCATGGAGGAAAATTTGTGCTCGATCCACGCATATATTTAGTCCGTTAGTCTTACATACATGCACTCGTGCATGCAAGACTCTAACTACCTACCAACGTTTCCAAAAAGCCGTTTGCTTCTCTTAATGTGCCTGACCGAAACGATCCAGGTGAGGCTTCGTTGCGCCCGCTCGACAGCTATCTGCAAGCCTTAGGGCCGATTGCGCCTTCAGGCGGAAAATCAACACCACTTGGGACCGGATCACTGTCGAACGGACGGTGATGCTTATAATATTCGTCACTTCTGGAACAAGTGACCACTCGTTTGAAAGTGATTGTGGATGCCGTCATTGGTGGCCTGCAGTGATTGCGTGTTTCGCGCTTGCGCGACTCTTACGCAGATGCCAGTCCTCCCGACCGGCGAGTAATTGCGGTTTTTATAGACAATAGGCCCCCAGGCAGGTTTTTGCAGTCGGTGGGATCTGGCTGGCCGCCGCTCATCCCCTCTGATCTCCTCCATCGGGCTGATAACAAGAAACAGCGACAAACCGCATTGCTCCCTCCGCGGTACTCCTTTCCTGTTGACCTTCCGGTTGAAATTAACCGTCTGCCAGGATTGGCCCACCTTGCAACTTTTACGCGAATTATGGTAATCGTGTGACCAGTATTCCCCTATGTTTGCATGCCTACCTCCTTTGATATATGATCGTTGGTTGTGTGATGTATGCTGTCACTCTTTGATCCCACATGCTTCGTGCTTGGCACCTGAGTACTCTTCTTACTCGGATATTTAGCCCAAATGAGAAGCGCCGCATTGATACTTGCGTTTCTACAGGTAACTATTTTTCACGTCAAGATACTGTGGTCTCTGTAGTGGGAACGGCCTTTCTTATTGTCGGTTAATAAAAAAAACTATAGCGCTATACGCGTTGTACCCCGTAGCGCTAGCTACCAGGCTCTTTCAACGGCATCTCCGACTCTATTTAGAGATTTTGCTACCCCCCTACGGAGGTTGCTTAACATATCCAACTTTTTCATAACGTTTTCACACGGGAATTGCACGGGGAGTTACTTTTTTTATCGAGTAAAATAACGTGGCTCCATCAAATTAAGCTTCTTGCCGCTGAAACGATAAAACTCCAAGTCGTCAATATGCAAAATGTAAGATCATAGTAGTTGAGTTCCATTATCGCCAGACGGCCATATATTGTATCCTCTCTTCAAAATGCGCGAAACTTATTGGTAGTACACACACGGTTAAGCTCCCCCCCCCCAGGCTGCTCAGATGAAANTCCACCAAATCGGCATTAGTTTTTGTCTACTAACTCGAACATGGCGGCGTCGGTTTCGCATGCCGGATGTACCGGAAGTGGTCCAGCGGCAAATCGGCGTTCGAAAAGAACAAGACAACGTTATGTAATGTGACAGCATCGACACACCCAGGCATAGAGCTACGCTTAGTTTAAACATTACCACACCAGAATCATTAACCGAAGGTGCTGGCGGCACTGACAAAAACTCGTGCTTTCTTGTGAGCTGGAAGCGCCATCGAGGAGGGCTTCTCGATAACGTACCATCGCCGTACCCGTAAAACTTATCCGGAACAGGAAAGCTTTGTACTTGAGGTTTTAAGAAGCTTTAGCAACTTATAGTGGAGGTTTAGAAAGGTACGTGCATGCTATAAGCCATTGCTCAGAAGCGTATATCCCAACCTTGAACGCATCGCGCCAGTTGTGGTAAAGATGTGATTAGACAAGAGCCTCACACTGTTGCCGTCCGAAGCAGCATGTTTACAAGCGGTCACTTATGGTCGAGAGCGTGGTTGAGGACTGGACCAGATGACGAATGGGTATGCCTGCAATGCCCGATAGCGACGCTGCTTGCGCGAGAAACTCAGGCGAGACGCCAGTTTGGCGGAATCATGGAGGAAAATTTGTGCTTGATCCACGCATATATTTAGTCCGTTAGTCTTACATACATGCACTCGTGCATGCAAGACTCTAACTACCTACCAACGTTTCCAAAAAGCCGTTTGCTTCTCTTAATGTGCCTGACCGAAACGATCCAGGTGAGGCTTCGTTGCGCCCGCTCGACAGCTATCTGCAAGCCTTAGGCCCGATTGCGCCTTCAGGCGGAAAATCAACACCACTTGGGACCGGATCACTGTCGGACGGACGGTGATTCGTCACTTCTGGAACAAGTGACCACTCGTTTGAAAGTGATTGTGGATGCCGCCATTGGTGGCCTGCAGTGATTGCGTGTTTCGCGCTTGTGCGACTCTTACGCAGATGCCAGTCCTCCCGACCGGCGAGTAATTGCGGTTTTTATAGACAATAGGCCCCCAGGCAGGTTTTTGCAGTCGGTGGGATCTGGCTGGCCGCCGCTCATCCCCTCTGATCTCCTCCATCGGGCTGATAACAAGAAACAGCGACAAACCGCATTGCTCCCTCCGCGGTACTCCTTTCCTGTTGACCTTCCGGTTGAAATTAACCGTCTGCCAGGAGTGGCCCATCATGCAACTTTTACGCGAATTCTGGAAACTGTATGGCCAGTATTCCTCTATGTCTGCGTGCCTACTTCCGTTGATATGTGATCGTGGGTTGTGTGATGTATGCTGCCACTCTTTGATCCCACATGCTACGTGCTTGCCACCTGAGTACTCTTCTTACTCGGATATTTAGCCCAAATGAGAAGCGCCGCATTGATAGTTGCGTTTCTACAGGTAACGAATTTTTCATCAAGATACAGTGGTCTAATGTAGTGGGAACGACCTTTCTTATTGACGGTTAATAAAAAACTATAGCGTAAATTTTAGCGCTATACCCAGTCTACCCTGTAGAGCTAGCTACACAGGCTCTTTCAACCGCATCTCCGACACTATTCAGAGATTTTGCTAAGTCTCCTTATGGAGGTTGCTTAACATATTCAGCTTTTGCATGTCGTTTTTACACGGTAATTACATGGGGAGTTACTTTTGACTGAGGACAGTAACATAGCTCCATGAAATTAATCTGCCGCCCAAGCGTAAAACTCAAAGTCATCAATATGCAAAAAGTTAGAACATAACAGTTGAGTTCCATGATCGTCAGAGGGCCATATATTGGACCCATTCTAATGATCTACACGAGCAATCGTGTTCCCATCCTCTATTCAAAATGCACACGAAACTTATTGGTAGTACCCACACGTCGAAGCCCCCCCCCCCCCGGGATGATCGGAATAATGGTGGCAGTGTTGCATTTGTTATTACGTAGTTGCGGTCAGTTATCCAATGCCCGCAATCACAACTTGATCCGACGTTCACGTACGTGCGAAACCAGTTACGATGATCCAGTGAACAAACCCACGCCTCACTGACATTCCATCTTAGTGCGTTTTGATAAAGCGCCAAAGCATTGCGCAACCCCGAAGGCAGAAAAAGCGGAAGCACCGACGTTAATATTCCCCAATAACGTATTGGACATCGCCCGCATGAACGACCACCCAAGCGATTACGAAGTCGTTAGCAGAACACTAAGTGTGATAAAACAAGAAGAGAATACGAAAAGAAGTTACTAGGTTCCGACGTAGTTTGCGTAAATGTAGCTAAAATGATTTAGCTAACCTACGCCTTTCGCACATTTGGATCTCGCACATGGTCCGGCGCCTCCTATCCAGCTGCACCCGTGTCCATAGGATATCAGCCACCTCCGTCACCGCCTCTTCGAACTGATTATGAACAACCGCCACCATATCCTTCCCTAAACTACGGCACGCCGCAGAACCAGCTTGCTCGTGAGCAGCTCCTACCTCAGGCTCCAGTACAACAACCTACCTACGGTGCACAGCCATTCCCGCCCAGTCAAGCGCCATCGACATACAATGTACCGCAGGAGTCAAGTGCGTCGAAGAGCCCCGTAATCATCAATACTCTGATTCAAGTCTACGGTAGCGACCCCGCACGAAACCCAGAGGTCCCGCCGATCACCGAGGCGCATGCGATGACGGAAGCGGACGGGGTCGAGCGAGTTACGCTAACTCGAGTCTTGGACACCAAGGAGAGAAGCTTCATCAGCAGGGTGTCGGACAGTCGTAACCCGACGAACACCGTACGTACCGACTGTTACCCACGCTAAGAACATTTTCCCATGCATCCGTGTAGGTACACGTCCGCGCGTTCGCTGCCACCAATGCGTCGCATGTCCCTCGGCAAGAAATCATAAACGAGCTGGAGAAAGAGCTTCAAACGTCGATACCTTTAATCCTGGAAGAGTTAGAGAAATCGGATGCGTTTAAGGTGGGATAGTATCATAGGATACGTACTTACGGAGAGACTTTAGGCGCTCACAACCGTACCACTCCCGCACGTAACGGCAGAACCTATTCGGCCAGAAGACGTCGAACATCTCATTTCGGAAGGTCTCGAAGAAGTTCAGTCCCAGCACACCACCACAAGTCCGTTGGTCTCCATATCGTCACAGACGACGACAACTATCCCTGCAGCTACTCAGCCACCGATATGGTCAGCGGCACCGACGCATGCTCAACCGCCAGCTACAACTGAGTATTCCACGACGCTATTAGTAGCGGTACCCGATGAGACTCCAGAAGCGCCAATTCAAGTGACACAGCTTGTGCCACCTCAACCACCTACTCCTCCCGAAGAGGCGACGTTACCTCCGACAACTGAGTCTGCCGAGGGACTGGCTCCCGGTGAACACTGGGCCACTGCAGCTCCATCGCCAGCGGTCGAGACGTTTGTTGTGCACCTAGCCACAGGCACTACTACTGCGCTCCGAGAGGCCACTACTTTCACAGCTGAAGTTACATCGAGTCGACCTGAAGAGCTTCCCACTCTAATTGTACAACAAGAAGAAACGGCATCGACCAGCGCCAAACTGAATCCAACGGCTACCACTCTTGTGCCCGCGAAGGCCACGGTGTCTTTCACGCAAGGAGCAATACCCGCCGGCGCAGGGCCGACGGCCATTCCCACTCTAGCTGTACACGAAGAGGAAACAACATCGACCAGTGTCGAACTGAATCCAACGGCTAACACACTTGTGCCCATGGAGGCCACGGTGTCCTTCACGCAAGGAGAAATACCGGCCGAAGCAGGACCGACTCCAACTTCCACTCTAGCTGTACAACAACATGAAACAACGTCGCCCAGTTTCGAAGCAAATCCAACGGCTAGCACGATTGTACCGGCGGAAGGCGCGGCGTCTCTCCCGCAAGAAGAAACACCGACCGAAGGTCCGACGCCTTCATCAGTGCCAAGTGACGCACACGCTGCTACGGAAGGAGTACCTAGTGAGTCAACGGATGGCACCGAATTGCCATCGACGTCGCCCGTAGCTGCGTCCACCACCGTGCCACCAGCACGTGCAAACGTGGAAGACGTGGTTCCGAGCAAGGCTGTGGAAGCGAAATCAGAAGAAGTAACGGAGCCCCTGCGCGTTCACTCAACAACTAGTGCTCAGCCGCTAGCGGAAACCACCACTGTAGAGCCAGCACAGAGCACGACTGTGCATGCTGAAGCAACTGAAGCCACTACGAACGCAGCGGAGACGTTCTCTACGACGCTACCGTCGTCCACAACAACGGTAAGCATGTGCTTGCATGTTGGGCTCGTAAAAGGAAAAAATACACAAAGATGGCAATTTAGGAGGTTACCACGGAGATTCCCGTCACCATCGAAGGTACCATTTCGGAGGATCAAGGTAAATAAATCGGGAGTAACACGTGCACCACATACATGACTAACGAATCGGATTTGCAGGAGTTTGCCCCGTTCCGAACGACGAATCCGAGCTCATCAAGGGAGATCTGTTATTCCTTCTTGACAGCTCGACTTCCGTGGGAGAGGCCCAATTCAGACGGGCCGTCCGTCTCATACACGATACCGTTGCTCAGTTCCACAATATCGGACCCAATGGGGTTCAAGTGTCTCTCATTCAGTACAACCGGGAACCGTTCCTGGAGTTCTCCTTCCGACGGCACAGCTGTATTACTGAACTGCTGAACGATATTGACGACACCGAATTCATGAACGGCGTGTCCAACCTGGGCCGTGCCATCGACAAGGTTCTGAAATTTGGCTTCGCGAAAACTCGGGTGAGCCTAACCACCGCTTAATAGCTGCCCAGTAAACTGTACGAACAAGATCGATGAGTTTAAGGGTGATCGTCCGGATGCCGAAAATGTCCTTGTGCTGGTCACGGATGGTCAGTCAGACGACAGTCTGCAAGTTCCATTACAGGTAGATGCAAGCTCTAGAAGTGCATTTTTTACGAAGTGCACTCGTAGTGGCTTCAGTTGCACATGCATGCAATGCACATACCTACATGCTCTCTGCAGTACGGGTTTCAACGGTGTAACCGGTTTAGCTGGCTCGTCAGAATGGGACTACATTCCTTGTCATTGCGACTGTTAAAGCCCGTCCGGACGACGTAATGGCACTAGCTTCGGATGACCCTGAAAACGTCTTCAACCTCACTGATATCGTCTCCCAACCTTTAGCCAACCGGCTCGCCGATAGGGTCAAGCAAGTTTTTGCTGGTATGTTTTGATGATCTACATAAATTTTCTTAGTATTCGCATCACGTGCTGCAAAGCACGGCTAAAAGTGCAGATCACGTTTCCAGGAAGCCAGTACCTCACAACGGTGGCCGGTATTTCACAGTCTGATGCTTCAACCACCATCATCTCTGAACAGCAAGAAGCTGCGGCCACATCGGTGACAGAGGTGGCCTCTTCTGGCCCCTTTGTTACGCAAGGCCTCACTGCCGTCACAGAAGCTGGTTCTTCTGTCACGGAGCCTGCCGCCGGACCTTCCGATACAGAACCTGCTCACGGATCATCTACCGCTCAGTTGTCCACAACTGTTCCAGGTGTGTGCACAGCAAGTTGGACACTGTGTTTCTTGCTCCGTGGACGTGGTTGTGTATCATGTACTTGTATGTTTAGAAGTCACTCAAGCCGCATCGTGGCCTGCTGGCGACAGTGACGTAAACGTGGATTGCCTCGCTGATGGTTTTCGGGTAAGCAAGCATCACCGAGCATTTGAAGCTTACAAATTCATACACAGGCGAAACTACGCATACCCGAATTCTTCGGTGGCGTCGTTGGCGCTAAAGGCTTCTTGGAGGATCCACTCTGCTCTGTAAAAGTCCCTCAGATTAACCGGCTTTCTTCGGAGCTCCGTGATGTTCTCATCGAGATCCGTGCCAGGAAATGCGGATTGAACCATGTGAAATCTGTAAGGGATGCAGAACCTCAGTCGCAACCGCTGACTTTATTCAGGAAACGCCTAAGGGAACGAACCAATCCATTGTGCTGAATGTTATCCACGACCAATCTCTCGTGACGGCACAGGATCGAGTCTACATCATCGAATGCTTTATACCGCATCAGGTTACAGAATCAGAAGTGGAGGCTCACCTTGATGTAACAAGGCAAGACACTATACCATGAGTTTGGCATTGACCAAGTTTTTAGCACGATGGCCTTGAGTAAGACGATATCACTTAACGTAGCTCCACCGACGTGCCATTATTCCCTGAGAAGGGATTCTCCAAATGGGCCCGTCGTCCAGACCGCATCTCTGGGCCAGGTCATCTACCACCGCTGGGAGTGCGACGGTGGGGCAGGTAACGTCATGTTTGTTGACAGAAATCCATGTTATGTATCTCTATTTTCAGAAGCTAGCAAAGTGTACGGACTGCACGTTCACAACTGCAAGGCTAAGAACACCACTTCGGCCTATGAAATCGTAAATGGCGATGGGTAAGGCCCTAAAGCGCTAAGGTCTGTCGGGATATTGCGTGGTCATTAAGGTCACGTTTTGAACGCTCTCCCCCTGATGATCACGCCATTTTTCTTGGCAGTCATACAGCGTGAATCTGTAACTCGTACTTAGATGCGCCGCCGATACGACGTTACTCGGTGAAGTCACATACTCAGAAGACGAACTTCTTGCGTTCGCAAAAGCCTACGTGTTTACACTTGTGGACGTTAAGTCCCTGCTGTTCTCATGCAAAGTCAGCCTATGCGTCCGCGATGGTGATGGATGTGAAGGACTAACGGTGCGTTTAGCTCCTTCTGTAGGATTCCACTCCTTGCTTCTAGCCGCCTATGTGCCAGAGCACGAACATGTCCGAAGTTCTCCTCTCGCGAAGGGCTCGCAACTTCGACGCTTCGGTCGGCGCTGCGCTCACTACCGAAGTGCGAACGTCGAGCGTGGAACTAGTGCGACCGTTGCACATGTCTCGGGCGGGCAGGATTCCGCTGTACGCAGCTGGCCTGCTGCTGGTCGCATCCGTCATAATGGGCAGCATACTGGGAGTTCTGTGCTTTGCGCTAAGGTATCGGAGCTTATGCTTCACCACCGATGCGAGCTCGTCGGCAATGGTTTCCGAGGTGTTCTACAGTGACTTCTCGAAAGAGTCAGATACGAATTCTGTGCTATCGCTCGAAAGCGCTATTGCCAGCAGAACGACGGATGGTAGCTGATATAGTAAGCTTCTGCCCTGATTCTTCATTGACACTAAGCCGGTGTGTAAGAGCTCTATCCGTGCATAGTCTTTCATTCCACGTGCAATTCTCTTCTGTTTGCGAGTGTCTTCTTAAGTGCCTTGGACAAGTCAAGCTCCAATAAATGCGCAAGATTCATAGCTGTCTTTCGTAAACGCCCGACTGCTTGGTACACATTAGTGCTGTCACCATTTATTTACAACACGGTGCAAGTTGTAGTTGCGGACAAAATGCAAACTGTACACGCGAACGAACGAAAGCTTGACACTGACTGATGCGGTTGGACCTTAAGGAAAACGGTGGAATGAATGCAAAGAAAGAGCTGAGGTCGCGAGAAGAGCGCAAGTATGGGCGCTAAGTCGAAAGCCCGAAGGCTGTGGTGTCGGTGTACGTACATAAATAAGCGTTCTGGAACATAGTAAGGCTACAATAGGACCGTAATGGGGACGCTAGTGTGTGATCGGATCGAACACAAACCGGATATTTACAAAGTAGGAGCATGCGCAGAATGTACAATGCAGTCGCATGAGGGAACCGCGCGCCTGGTACGTGGCCAGAAACCACGTGTTTCTCGCGAATAAACTTTGGACAATCCGTGCGGGCGGCATTCATCATGCGACTGCTAAATCGGTGCGAACATGGAACGTGGGATAAATCATGGGACCGCGCTGGTCAATGGATGCTGTTCCGTTTACGATCGCTGAACGAGTCCCATCCGTTGTCCTTGATCATGTGGCAGAGTTCGATGATGTATTTGCCCTCCTTGTACTTCTGACTCGACTCGTACGCGTGCTCCTGCAAAAAATGGTCGGTGCATTGGGTGTCGTTAAAATGCCGAGCGCCTTTTTTGACAAATAAGGCGTCTTGGGAGAAAGGGAAGCGCACTGAGCAGCACATCCTCGCACCGCTGGGGCGTGCCTCTTCCCTCTCATTCCATTCTGCCTGCATTTCGATGGTCTCAAAAACCCGTGCGAGCTTCATTGGGACTCATTCTGGGAACCTCAAGAAAGGATGAGGCGGAGGTTGATTCCATTCGCAGAGACAAAGCCCCGGATCGCTTACATATTTCCATCCGAGTGTTGTCTTACAGCACTCGCAGTAAATGTCGGCCACCGCGTGGAGACCCGTGAGAAGGACTCGCTCTTCCGCCGGGCCGCATGCGATGTTTACGCTAAATGGTGGTGAGGTGCACCTGCCTCCTCAAAAACACTTACACTGAGTTGAACAAATAAGCCTTGCCCTGACTTCCTTGGAAACTCTAAAAACACCAAAATACATACGGATTAAATCAATCAGAGTTGCACAGCACCAAAGACACACCTTTGAGATCAGTTCATTGTGATGCGCTAGGTTGGCCCTGCAGTGCGCACAGCTGTACGTTCGTGCACCCGGTGGTAAGTACGCCTATAATCGAAGCTTAATAACTGGGCACTTACACAGAGCATTCACGAACCTGGAAGGTCTTCATCTTGTGCTCCTTATTCGTCGTGGGTGCCAGTTTGAGCGCGGACACGGCGGCGGCCATTGTGCGTCAGAGTGGCGACGCTAGCTGCGTTTGACGGGCTGAGTGTTTGCGTGGAACCTGAACAAACAAAAGTACATTTCTGGAGGCGCTGCCTAGCGATTCGTATGCAAAACTTTTCACGCGGAAAAGTACGTCTCAAACACGCGACCGTTGTTGTCCGTCCACATGCACCTAGAAGCGTCATGTCCTCGCATACGTCACAAGGTAGCCAGCGGCAGGTGACCAGCACCGTCCGCGAAAACCGTTCGCGCACTCGATCGCTCAGTGAAATGAAACAAATGAAAGAGAAAGGGCGCAATCAGAGCGTAAAAAAGCCCGGCGTTCAAAAAAGGCAACGATCCAGATGGGAGAAAACTTGGATAGACACCAGCTGCTCCATGGCGACTGGACGCGAGCATCCTGCGCTGGTCTAAAAATGGACTGCCGCCATGGAGATAAAGACGCCGCTGGACATCGAACGGCTTCGCACCAAGCGAACGGCTCTCATCGGTTTTATCGGAATACACTCGAATCGGATAATGCAGCAAACATGGAGCGTTTCGCGGAATAAGGGATCACGGACCGCGAGTTGCAGGCGCAACAACTGCTCACGCGCTAACTTGTTTACTGTTTGTCGGGAATTGCCAATATCGGGGCGCGTCGGCTTCAACCGCGTCCCATAGCGCTCGTAAACCGCGTGTTCTTATAAACACCCTTGCGGATCGGCCAGGAAACAACATCGTCTCATTTAGGGGCTGCAAGTAATTATTGCGCTTTGCAGAGAAGCGTAACGCGGTTGGGCAGCGCAACGCAGCGACGTTTGAGGAAGTGCGAACACCGTCCTCGTTCACTTAACCTATTGCGACGGAGATTTTAAAAAAGACCGCCCTACAGACAGACGAAGTTGTCTATCCCGTACCCACTTGTTGTGCGCACAAGTGGGACGCGCGGTACCTCACATGGAGGTGCTGTTCGTCGGTCAGATGTTCTCCCTGCGGAGCCTTGTAACGCGCTTTGTTCTTTCCTGAACTCGAACGAGTCGCCGTTAGAAAGTCCGGTGGAACGGACGCGACGCAAACGACAACGACGGCAGCTGTCTGCCGGTCGGTCGTCGTCCGTGCATCGCATCCGATGCACACTGGCGCAGGAATAATAAGTCGCGGAGAAAAGGCGCCTCATTAGGGTGGACGTCGACGACTCTCGCGCACACAGACGAAAACGAAGTCTCGCCCAAGATAATGAGCAACATTTCGAGGCTGTTTCTAGGAACGCACTACCGCTGCGCAGTCGGGCATAGACGGACCCCACTGGTTCCAGCGTTGAATGCACTTGCTCGAAATGGATGAGCGCACGAGAAATATATGGGCCGTCTGATCGACGAATAATTGCACAATGCTCCCGCTGTACTCTTATCAAAAGAATCCTTCACTTGTTTTGCTAGTTGGCGTTATCGAATTCACGCACGAAAGGGTACATCGCTTGTCTAATTTGCCTCCGACCTTTAAGAACCCTTCTGACCCTCTATGAAACAGAGAAAGGAACTAGGCGGCGAGAGCACAGCATATCCCGAATCATGAACTTTAAATTCGCTGTCAGAAACGTGTGTGCAACGTGCAACTGGCAGTGTTTTGAGGAAAATGGCTGAGAGAAAAGGGAATAGCGAGGCGCAAAGCGCTCAGCTGATCGCACGGACACGCGCTGCCTGCCGGCGGCGGCGTCCTTTCTCCGCGGTCCGGCGCCCCGCTCCCGACCCGCCAGCATCGGACCGCATCTTGCAGCCAGCCGGGTGCCCGGCTGCCGCACGGCCTTCTCTCGAGGGCCCACACCGCCGCCGTACCATGCGATTCCACCCCGTTCGTTCCTCCGTCCGACCCTCATCTGCGGACGGACCTTCAACCACCACGTGCTCAGAGGCCGTAAACAATGTGAGCTTGACATGAACAAATGCTGGCCGACAACAGCTAACCTTAATGGATACGCTATGCTTTTCCTGGAAAACAGTGTAACGCCGTCAGGCACAGCAGAAACGAGGTCTGCCAACGAGAAACAATACCTTGGTTGTTATTACTTTGCTGAGGCTAAAACATGATCCCCGGAAGAATTGGGTTTCGCTGAAACAGTGAAAGAAGGAACACCCCTGTAGGCATATCGTAAGCGTTGACGAGTCAAACTTCGATTCTTTGCTACGATATACGGGAAGAACAACGTCAATGGCGGATCAACCTTTCGACCACGTAATGCTTATGACGGTCGGACGAAGATCAACAGCCGTAAAAAGCTCATGACCAAATGCGTGCAAGTATTCTAGAGCCCCTGCCTGCACCGCGCTCAGTTCATTAGCATTGAAGCCGCGTTCCAGAAAGTATCTAGCCACAGCAGCGAGCAACCGGTGCTAATTCCCTTCCGTGAAACTAGCCTCACTTCCTCGTCCGTTTATAGAGCTGGACCAAAGAGCGATCTCACAGAGGCGGCGACTGAAGCTTTTTTGGTTGAGCATTAGCACGCACTGCTGACGACAGCCACGCCATAAACGGCTTGGATCAGAAATGGATGCCCGCTGGATATCAGTTTCCGCAGGAGGGAACACTTGGAACGCCTTTGAATTCACGTGGGGGTAAATGGCTTTCATTGCACTGTAGATAGAGCTTCGCAGTTTCAGTTCAATCTGTTACGTTGCTAATAAAGAAAACAAACAAAATCGTTGCAGACGGTGGCGTAACGAATTCGGCCCAAAGGGGGATGCTAAGAGGACCGGAGGCGCCGCGAGAGAGTTAAAAGAGGCTTAGCTGGCAGGAATTAGCTGATTCCCTGATATAGGCTTACAAAAAAATTTATGCACGTTGTATATAATAGACACCGTACTTCGTGCCTTAGGAATTTGTTGAGTTGAAGTAAACGATTAAATTTGATAGACGATAATGTTAAAATATCGCAGCTTTTACCTCATAGACCTCGCTCCAAATTAGATTTATAAGGCCACACAACTTAAATGTTTTAGTGAATCGCCCGATGGAAGTAGCCTCGAGATCTCAACTACCGCAAGAACTTGTTCACAGCCCGCTGTACACAACAAGCGCTACGTAGTAAGCAAAAATTTGATTCCTTGACACACGGCTCGCCAAGTTCCACGGGACCTCGAAGGAAGCAGAAGCGAGCGGGACTGGCGCCATTCTCGACGCAAGTCGTGGCACGCAATTCTGGCACTTTCCGCAGATGTTCTCCTTTGGACGTGTGCCGTTAGCAGCGCACGCCGCGACGGCGCTGACCATTGAGTGTAGTTTATTTATTTAGCTAACACACTCCTCCCTTTCTGTGACGACGGCACATGCTAATCGATGAAAGGAGGGAGGATGCCTCCCTCGGCTTTTTTCTATCCGCCATTCTTAGTCAGCTTAGCCACCAGTGATGCCATTGTTCTGCTCGTGGATGAATACACGCAAACGTCATCAGCAACTGCAAGGCGATCCAACTCTCTTTGCGCGACCCGTTGTCATCCAGCTACCTAGTTTATCGTCGTTTGCAAACGGTTTCGTTGTTCGTGAAAATCTTACTATAGCCTCAGTGCGCGCATATCCAGAAGTTTTGGAATCCTTGATGCTATTTTGCAAGGTTGCTTCTACTGAAGTTATGCGCGAATCTAAGTAATTTGCCACGTTCTCTAAGCGTTTTCCACTCATGTAGCAATGTGTGCCTACGTTTGCATAATTCGGAGAATGTCCAACGGCGACTGGTGTGAGTCGTGCGCGCAAACTACCTTGCCGTGATACCTATGCGAAAACCGTGTGTTGGAATTCCCTAAATTTTTGTTCCTTGCCTGCTTGCGTGCCCGCCTCGCGAGGACCGTCTTTGCGGGAGATATTGGCTCCCACGTTTCTGCGGTTGCCAATGACTTCCGCACGGGAAAGCGGACAAAGGACTGTTCCCATAGAGCAATCATTATTAAAGAATACCAGCGCGGAGCGGCCCCTCAAGGCACACGCAAACCTGCCGAAATTCTTCGTGCCCGCCTCTGCTGTGCAAACATCGGTGTAACCGGAGAAAAGCCTCCGTAATTTACATATTGCGTCAATGTTGCATTCGGCTTTTTTTCGTTGATGGTGCATGGTTCAAGTTCATCGCGTCCAATCTTTGGTAGTACGTGACTTTTAGTGCAATCCTTGCTTTTGCGAGAATGATACTGCGCCACTTACGATTAGTGATTTCATGCGTTTCCTATGCTAGCTATTTAGATAACCAGCTCTGAGTATTAATGCCTGCTAGCCGGCGGAACCGTTTGCACGTGCAGCTCGGGAACCTTCAGCTCTGACACCTAAATGGTAAGAAAAGACCTGTACTCACCATGCTCGATGAAGCACTCCTACAGAATGCACTCCCATTTGTTATGAGGATCCCACTAAGCCTTGAGCCAACCAAGGCGTGGAGAAACTCATTAAGCCTCACGTCCCGCATCCTGCCTTTCTCTCGTTCGTGGGTCTTACAAAGTTTAGGGTTTTTGGAAGTCACTCGCATGCGAGCACAGCACGGGATGTGCTCGTCACCTGGCGTGTACATGACATCAACTGTGGGAGCATCGGAACCGTCGAGCCTTACGGCTCGCTGTCACATCCAACTTGCGAAGAAAATTTGATTCCTCGTTCTGTGTAGGCCAACGGCGACAGCCAATTTTAGTGGCGGGAAGGCCCGATTCCAGCTGGGTTGAGCCCCCTTGGGTAAAGTTACGCATGATTTTTGTCGACGGACGCGGCTTTGTTTTTCATATCCAACGGGCTTTGCTCGTCCCGCTTCCGTTTAAGCGTAGCGCCTAATCCGACGAAGACAACGCCACAAATCATTACAAGTAACGTCGCAAATCACGACAACCTTTTACGATTCTTAGATGAATATGGCACTTCCAGTGACTATTGCTAGCCTATGAACGCTGATTTTACTATTAGCGAGAAGCCCACGTTTTTATTTAGAGGGACGAAGAAGGCCATCATCGACGCTTTGAAGTTCCTCCTAAGGCCCAAGATGGAACAACTGATTGCGAAGGTGAGGCGAGTCCCGCAACTTCGCAGTGTTTCCGATGCGCTTCTGCTCGCGCTTCTTGCAAACAGCGACTACCTACCGGATCGCGTGTTCAGCGGTGTCATTCGTGAGTTTATTTCTAGGAGGACTGTTTACGCGAAGCTATCAAATGTGAATGTCAGTCCCGTGAGTCGCTCGTGTTCCTGGAGCATCGTATTTTGCATTTCATTACAGTCCAGTGGATAACCGGAAAGCAACATAAATTGGAAAATGGGCAATGGCCGTGTAGTGGTGGGCCCGACATTTCGCTGGTAATTGGCTAGCTTTTATTGGCGGGCATTTTGCGTTTCGCGCTACTTACCGCCAGAAACTCCCCCCATCAAGCGCTAGAGAGCGTCCCTTCGCTGCCTGGCGACTAAGCGCCCTACCTAGCTTTGGCAGGCCATCACATCGGATAAAATAAGAGTGTCGGATGACAGTGTACCCTGGAAAACACGCTTAATTAGAGCCTCGCCGCATCGAGCACTATTTCAGTGTTTCAACGCGGCGACGTCGTCACCTACTGGTACCTGCTGCTCTCTGGAGAAGTCGAGCTTTACTTGCCATCTGACAAAAACGTAAGCTCTTCCTTCAGATTGCTAAGATTAGCACATCTTTCTTCTTAATCGCTTTGCCGGCAACTATAACGCTCTGCCCTAAGCAGTTGAAAATAGTTTGCTAGCACTGCACTTTCATCCATGACATTTGCAAGAGCGGAACTCTTGTGATAGCAGTCTTTCATGGCGCCTATTCAAGCGACCGTCGAACGGCGTCAAGAATGACGCAGTACGTCTAAAATGCCGCTCTGAGGTCTGGTATGAAAATCGTCCGCTAATGGACATCCTCAGAAAACATGTCTATTTTGCTTCATTCCCTGGCAGTGGGGTGCTCGTGGCGGGAGTCCATGCCAAGAGCGCACACCTGATGTTTTCCCTCGTGAAGTTTCTGCTTTGCTTATTCACACCCTTTGAGACGCATATGTATTTATGACAGCTCCGAAACTATTTCAGGTGGCATACGGCGGCTACCGCCTTCGGGTTCTATCAGCAGGTGCTCTGTTTGGCGAGCTCGAGTCCCCGCAGCATTCCTGCTCAGCGCGAGTTTGCCGAAACGCGGAGTTCGTTCGGATTAGTCACCAACATTTCCTTGGCATTTACAGCGTATGTGATCGTGATGTGTTCACTTATACGCTAATCCCTCGAAATCCTTGGCATTCGCTCAGTTTCAGAAGCACGCCGACCACCTGCAACTATACACTGTCATCATGGCGGACGTCGTAAACGAAACTGCTGGTATAGCGCTCGTCCATTGTCGTCTTTCAATTTGTTGCTTAGGTGCCGTTCCAAGTACCTCCGTGCAGCAGGAGCCACATAAAAATGGACACAGCCACCAAACTAATGGTACGATACGATAAAGGACTCTTCAGTTGACGAAGCATGTGTGCTTTAGGCGCGTACAACCTCTCCGACATGCAAAAGGAGTTGCCCGAACCATCGACGGCATTTCTAGACAATAGCGGTTGGACGGGACCCGTTCACCTATTCGAACTCAGCAATGCTGCATTGGTAGGCTCAGGCGCTAGGCCTACGCAGTTCGGTGCCGTCGTTTCAGTCTGTGGAAGAACGATTGCGTGAAGCGGCGTTAACACTTAAGAGAACGATGCAGGTCAGGAATCCAGAAATGATCCGAGATCGACAACCGCAGCGCCTGGTAAGTTCGCGTCAATTCGCGTACCGGTGGCTATCGCACGACGACTTCAGGACAGTATGGAAGTGTACACGTACGCGATGGTTGGTATGGAGATGACGAAGTGGTTGGGTGCGCTGTGTGACAGCGTGCTAAACAGTGCGAAGCCGCTGAAGAACATTCAGCTGGTCGGCATGTGGCAGACGCTTCTCGACAACGGGTTCATCATCCATGGTAACATCTCGCTATAATGTGTGATGCCTTCCACATCGTTTTAGTGGACAACGAACCACAATTCAAAGACAAGTTCACATTTTACCGGTGGAATGTTGAGGATCCGTTCGAGGACCGGTTACGACAGTACGCTGTGAGCATCCCTTTTGGCGGTGTTTCAGCGGCTTTCGCCAACGGAACCTCACCCTCAGATGAACTGCCGACCACGCAAGATCTAACGAGTTGCCTGCTGTTCTTAAGCACCGTATGTAGCAAACATCAAGAGCGTTCTTCAGTTGTTTTCTTCAGATCGGGCCTGATGCACTTTTCCGAACCATCTTGTGCAAAGCGTAAGGGCAGGCCAAGAAATCACTTGCATACAACCACGTTCCAGGCCCTATGAAAGAAGCAACGAGGAGCTCGACTTGGTCTACGAGGAACTTCTACACGTGAAGGCGCTTTCACATCTGAGCACGATGGTCAAACGGGAGTTAGCTAGCGTCATTCGCTTCGAAGAACATCAGCATGCAGGGAGCGTTCTGTTCCGGCAGGGTGAAGAAGGCCACAGCTGGTACATCATTCTACGTGGCAGTGTGAACGTTTCCATCAAGGGCAAGGTAAGTAGCCTTGTCGAAAACAGCAAACAACTGTACACCGTAAGCAATTACAAATGCTTGCAGGGAACAGTTTGCACGCTGCATGAAGGAGACGACTTCGGCAAGTTAGCCTTGATCAATGACACGCCGCGAGCTGCGACCGTGACGCTAGGTGAAGACAACTCTCAGTTCCTGCGCGTTGACAAGCACGACTTCAACAGGTAACGTACAGCGATAATTAGACCTAGTAGTGGATGTCACTGTTTGGCCATTGTGACGGAAGTATCGCTAACGAAGGAATTTAGAATACTGCGAGACGTGGAAGCTAACACGGTCAGGTTAAAAGAGCACGGACAAGACGTGCTGGTTCTCGAGAAGATCGACATGCGTTCTTTAACCGATGGGGCCACGTCGAAGTTCAGGTAGTCCGCGATGACTGGGTGCCTTTAATCCTTACCTTTCTAGTTATTCCGTGATGGCGGGACTTCCGGAAAAGATGATCGAGTATGTGCTGGAAACGAGGATAGACGCACACAACGACGACGCCACTCTCGATGTGTTCTTGGAGGACTTCATTCTGACCCACATCATATTCATGCCGACCAACACGCTGTGTAACTTTCTGAAAGCCTACTATGCGCGATCGAGCAACACGATGGTAAGCGTCTGCAGTAGTTCAAACGGCTACTCTTCTCAGGCAAGATCGCTGACTTCGTCTGGAGCGCTGCCTCACTATTTGGAGACCAACCTGACGGTTGCTGAACAGCTGACTGCGAAGCGACGGGTTATCACCTTCTTGAGGATCTGGGAATCCGTGCTCGGGATACAGTTCTTTCTCGACAAGGTCGTAAACTCATTCGTGGAGGTAAGCGTCACGCCCGACGTCGGACCACAAGCTAATGGTTTTTTTAGGAACTGTACTCGTGTGTGCTTGAAGACAGCAAGATCCTTCCCAATTTATCCCTACTGGTGGAACAGATGTCTCAGCTGCACTACCTGCGAGAAAGCGCGATGCGGATTCTCTCTCGTCACCCAGTGGTCATACTAGACTGCGGCGTGTACTGCGCTGAGGCACCAGCTCCTAACCCGATTCTGCCTATCGACACTTGTAGGATGCCTCGCACTGCATCCCATCCTGACACAATTTTCAGGCAACCAAATTGTCTACCTTTCCGACACCACATTCATCACTATGAGCGTTCGTCTGGACAAGAAAGCAAACGAAATCGCAAAGCTAGCACAAAGCAAGCTGCTAGCGAACTCACAAGAAGAGTGCCTACTGGTGGAAGTGAAGTCTAGTGGGGAACGAGTGGTAAGTTTTGCGCAGTGACTGCATCTATACGTCCCAAATGAGGTATATTCGCCCACGGAAGTGTGTGTACCGACGATGATGTCTCTCAACGGGCGGCTCTACCTCGTGCACAAAGACGAGATCGATTCACTGGTATGTTCAAATGTTGCTACGTCTTATGCCCATTACCCCACCTTCGTTACCCTTTACAAATGCTTCAGACGCCGCTCCTCGATCAGAACGGCCCGCTGGAGGCGGTACATCACTCCATTCTGGACATCATGAGCACCACGGATATTGCACAACAGCTAACACTCTTTCATACTCAGCTGTTCGAAGCAACGGACGAGATCGAACTCGTGTTCCAGGTATCACTGACGGACGGTAGTGCATTGTGTAAGATGCCGCCATATGCAGGTTACCGGTCGTGATCAGTTCCCTGGAAGGATTCCATGCAATCTTGACATTCTCATTCGCCGCTTTAACGAAGTGCAGTACTGGGCGACGACAGAAGTGCTACTGGCGCCAGCGGCAAAACGGCTCACCATATTTAAAAGGCTTATCAAGATTGCGATTCTGTAAGTCGTGCTTCAAGCTCCGACGAATTTGACTTTTGGAATTTCAGGTCGAGACAGCAGCAGGATCTCATGTCCCTCTTCGCCATAACGCTCGGTCTGAGCAACATTTCCGTCAGCAGGCTGACACAACTTTGGGATGTGAGTAGTCCTATAGCAGCACGAAATCCCTATTTGCTAATTACAGAAGATTCCTGTTAAACTGCGTAAGCAGTTCGCCGAGTTCGAGGCGTTGCTCGACCCGTCACGAAACCACAGGTGAGAGACCGTCCATGCATAGAAAGCATACTTTTTGCGTCACAGAGCGTACCGCATGCTGGTCGCGAAGATGAAGCCACCCGTTATACCCTTCGTGCCGCTAATCCTGAAGGATCTGACGTTTCTACATGAAGGCAATAAGACCTATTTTGCGGGCTTGGTCAACTTTGAGAAGATGCACATGATTGCTAATGCGTTGCGTGCGTTTCGCAATTGCAAGAACAAACAGTTGGTGCGGACCATGCCTCCGAAGACCACTTCAGTCTCCCAAAACCTCGTCAGGTACGCACAGTGATACGTGCAACGGGAGATTTATGCTTTCAGGAACTTCCGGGTTATCGACAACCAGCGACGCCTTATGGAACTGTCGTACCAGATCGAGCCAACTAGGTTCCGAAAGTAGCTTAGTTCATAGTAGTGACTTACACACACGGGTCTCTCTCACTGTACACCCCCATCGCGATCGAAATGTATTGCTGCCGTCGTTGCCTCTTAAGTCATATCGTTTCAACCAATTCATTCCACACAAAACGTCGAGTTGTTGCCAGCCACTGACCTCCGGTCTTAAGACCATGTGCTTGTTCGATCACTTGTCTAGTCACTGCCAAGGGTGCTGTGAGTTCTGCCTTCTCTGTGCCGTAGCCTACGCACAAGTTGTTCCCAGTTGCATTCTCTGAAATCTCCGCCAACTTAAAAACTCTGAATGAATATTCTTGTTAGAGATGTACGTTTGGCTCGCGTATTCGTTTATTCGCTCGGTCATCATAGTTAAACTACGCGGAAGACACCGGTGAGATCGCTGGATAAACGTCAAATAATGCAGTAAGCACCGAATCAGAGTGGCATTAACAGAGGCTTCGTTAGGGTAGCTGCACCTAGTCGTTTCTTTCGGTAATGGCAGTCAAAGAAAAATGCTTAAGAAGAGAACCATGAAGGATACTTACAAACAGTGTTTCGAACGCTATACACGGATGATATGGAATGTCTTCGGGACGTTGGGGTCGACTATGGAATACAAACAATAATATCAAAAGACAAATCTTTGGCACATAGTACTCGTAGTAGCGTTGGATAAATAATATTACCTCGATACCACAAACTAACGTTTAGAAAAGATAAATTTGGCGACACCGGTGTACAGAACTGTGTCTTTGTTTTTGTGGCATGGAGAAAAACATAAGCCGTCGTCTCATACGAAAGAACAATTACTTATGTCCCCGCAATGACCTACACCTTAAACCGGAGGCAGATGGCGAAGGACTCGTCTTCGCATGTGTCGTAGTCGCAGACCTTTCAGCTCTTGTCGACGTTCTTGACGTCGTTGCTCTTCGCGCAGCAGCCGCCGTAGTCGTTGCTTTCGACGACTGAACTCGTGTTCGCTCTCCAGCTCGCCACGCTGTAACCTCTCGATCGCCACTAGAGCCGAGTCTTCCGTCTGCAATCGGTGCGAGCGGGCCGACGTGGCTTGTCGACGTGCTTGGTACATGTCTTTGACCATTAGTCGTTCGTCCTTCCGCTTCATGTACTCGTAGTACTTTTTGCGCGAGCCCAATTTGTTGATGGAATTGGACAAAATGTCGCTGAGGACGACGGGTCGCTTCCTGTCAAATACCGCCAGCGGCATCGGTCGTGGGGTCGTGAACGAGAATCCTGCCCATTTCCAGGTTAGCCGCTAAAATACATTGACGTTAGCACGATAGCGTTGAGCTGTATCCTTGTCATTTGGCTAAATGTGTTCTTAGAGACCGTACTCGTCTTAAAACACGCTTGGGTTTAGGATGCATACATGCGATTGCCTAGCACTGACCTCCAACCAGTTCTCTCCCGAAGAGTCCGTGGCCTGTGATATTCGTTTCTGTGGCCGATCATCCTCTGTACCTTCTTCGTCGATATGAAGCGCAAGGAAGTGAGAAGACTTCTGCTTCTTGCGCGTATGCCTGCCTTTCCGGGATCTGCCTGTTCTCCGAAGAGCGACGTACCAAGGACGTTTTCTCGTACTGAAATCCGATGATACCAGCCTATTCTATGTTCAAGAATTCTTACCCATAGGCACATGACGAATACAAGTTGTAGTAGTTCTCCAGCATTTCTTCCATGAACACGCATTCGGACGTGTAGTTCTCCTTCTTCTATAAGCACCGAGGTTCAGCATCATCGTAGACACATAAAGAGACTTACTGATGCATATAGCATGCCGCCCTTATTCATGCATAGATATCGGTCCGATTCCACGCCACGAATGCTGATGAGACCAAATGCTACGGAGATGAATTCCAGAAGCACTGAAACGCAAAGGACTGACACTTATTGGCGGCACGAACTCGGCACTCCTGGGTTATCGTAACTCACCGAATCGACTTGTTTCGCGATTCGTCCCACGTACGTGTTCTACCTGCTCACTTTGTTCACGTATTGCTTCCGATTCCGCGGACCTGTCATCGAGAATTTCCATCCAGGTACCAGAACGACAGAAGAGTGCGCCTTGCCGTTTCGTGTTCTCATAGCTAAAATAATTGTCACTACTAGCATGTTGGGTACCGTGTTTCTATTGGTTATAACAACTTGCCCCTACTTCAACCCAGTGGCGTATCGAGCACCCGTATTTAGGGGGCACCCAAATTTTAGGGTGGACCAAGAAACTGAGCCCCCAAAACTGCCCTTGGCCCTCATTATGTAAAATTTTCGCTGCGGCCCAAGGCCGCCGCGAATAAACGGGTCCCCCTTTGCTATTTTTTGGACCCCTCGGATTTGGAGGGGGGGGGGCATGGACACCTGCCCCAAGGGCAGGTATGCCACTGTTTCAACCATACGCCACGCAGCTAGATATGTAGTGTGAGACGCTACCCCAGGCGTAAGCTGTGCTTTCACTGTTTGTAACGTCGATGTAAACTTCAAAGGCGTCATTTAGCCAAAGTACTAAGTTCCATTCACCGATATTCCCGAATAACTCACCACTTCAGAGGGGTACTTTGAAAATAGCGCCCAACGGGGTCAATTAGAATGAACACAGTGTGTATGTTTGAGTAGTCTGAAAGGCTACGCTAACTGGAGGCATGCAGGTTTTAGACCATGATATCCCTGCGTAAACCATCGTTTTTTCCCTTTAGTGAACGGAAAACTGAGTTACCTTGTATGGGACACCGCTGGGATGTCGCTGAGTAGACTCTCGTTGGGGTGCATCTTTGCGTGCCGGGCGTTGTTTCGCTTTTGCTTTTCTTGTGCTCTTAGGGCACATTTTGCAATTAAGTGACTTCCTCCATGGTCGAACGGCGGGAGCAGATCGAGCGGCATCGTGACTGGAGGGAACGTAGCTTGAAAGACTGAGTTGCCGCCGCCGATCCCAGACGGAACGAGGCTCATAGCAGTGGGGCCGGATGTCGGTAGCTTCCGGAGCTCCGTGTTGCAGTTGTCAACGACGATCTTCTTTTCGAAGGCATAAGCAAGTACCGAGTAGATATATTAGTCAGAAGAGAATTGGCTGCAGGCACGGAATCTGCAACGCGGCACAGGTGATCTTTGCATAAAAAACGCACGGAAGATGAAGAGTTTGCAAACAATTGCGCGGCAAAACGAAATGACGCATCAAAAATCGCGAAATACACACCTACCTCGTGGGTGTGCACTTAGCATGTGTTTACAGAAGAAACTCTCGAGAACCTGAAACACTACAAAATTCCACACGTTGCAGCAAGGCGAAATAGTCGACATTTGGTAAATGGGCCTGGGTTTTGTTCCAGAAGACGAGGCGTAAATGCCAATAAAACGCGGAATTCTGAGGGCAGACCGGGGCTACAATCGACCGGTAAGTATTATGCAACACGTTACGACCCTTTCACGGAATTGCACGTAAACCTGCCTCATGCACCCACTTACAGTGAAAAGTAGCGGCTGTCATCCGTCCGGTTTCGGCGAAGACATATGGACTCAGATTAAGCATACCGCCGGGCACTTTTTTGGGGGTTGTCAAGACATGGTCAAAGGCCATCAGTGCGTCCTAAGCAGTGTTTTTGTGGACCTCGTCCAACATCCTCCCAACGCCTCCCATGGGCATGCCGATCAAAGAGCAACTAGCTGGCATCCAGCGGCACCGCCAGTCAACTAGTTACCCTTAATCGGCACTAGTTCTTTTTAATCTTCTAATGGCCAGTAATTTGTCGTGCACTAGTAAGTCGTTTGTAAAAAAAAAACAAAACGGATGAGGCAAATTCCGAGGTCCCCACTTTTCATAAAGGCTCAGTCGCCAAAAGGAACCTTTTCAACCACAGTCACAATACAAGCATATAATCACGTCCGATGCCAACTTTTGCAAGTCTAGCGAGACCCGAATATAATGGAAATCCAACAAGTGCACTGTGCAACATGCGGTACCACGGCTGGCACGCTGCGGCACGTGCTGCACGCGCCAAAATCCAATGGATATATAACGAGCGGTATCGGGGCTCCAGGGGTGGGCTTCGGAAGCGCGAGTTTACGATAATTGGAACAGGATGTGACGCGGTGCGAAGTGAGTAAATTTTGAGCTGGCCCGAAGGAGATAAGATCCACATTACTTTACGAGAAACATTAGTCGAGACAAACACCGCCTGCACGGATGGAGCCGATGGGACGGGCGGACTTGTCCGGCCAAGTGCGCCCGTCGTGTGTGATAGTGAGGGCTAATCAATTGTCAGCCCTCCGGCTTGTCCGACAATTGGTGTGATCCGGCGAGACCGCCGCCGGGAAGCGCCTCGTTTCGAATAATTTTTGAATTGAGGCCAACTGGAGAAGAATCATGAAACGAGACATCCGTGACTCCAGCGCTGAATCAGTCCAGTGTTGCATTAGCAGATCACAAACCAAGCAAGAATTGCCTATCACTCTCTTCAGCGCACGCTTCGAGCATTAAATTGAGCACGAGCGCTTGCAAAAACATCCGCAAGTAGCAACATCAACAATGAACAGCTGGAAGAGATTTTCATGGCAGTTCCAACTGCGTTCTATAACGATCAGCGAAGCACACACTTTGCAGGTGTATAACTGAATGTCTGGAAGAAGGCAGACGAAGACGGATGGCCCACAAGCTCGTGCAACGACGTTTACCGTCCGGATTGGTGGCGGTTCGAAGCACACCGACGGTTTGGGCGGCTGAGGTGCGAGGTAAAGATCGGTTATTGCTGCTGCTGGTGCGAGGCCGCGCACTAACGGAGATTTTATCTTTAAGCGCTTACTCAATTAAACACGCGTTTTCGAGGTAATCGATCACGATTTCGCACCGTCGGTTCAGCAACCAAGCAAGAAGCCCTACGTGCGACATAAAATCTTGCTATGTTCAAGAAGTAAAGTTTCGCTACCGTACAGAACCTATCGGCTGCTCTGGCATGGAGGACTGATCCGTGACTTTGGGACCTGTGCGTGGTTCAAACGGTTTAATGAGTTCTCTTAGTGAATACTTCCTTATTGCTTTACCTCCCACTCTGACACGAGTTTTAGGGCGCTTAAAACTTTAGAACTTGCCTTAACACACGTGAAGACGCATCGTGGCAACGATCACTCCCTCACTTTTTGGCGGTCCTGACAGCTGTTCTCGACTTTACCAATCATCGAGGGCAATGAAGCCGCGTCGGAAGTTCACGAGCTGATCGAGATGAAAAGTCGCCAAGCGTTTCAACTTGTCGAAGCAACTGCCGATCAAGGGTCATGTGGACGGGCCAAGTTGCAGACTTCGCCTGATGAAGATGAAAGGGCGTCAACAGATTTTTAAAGTCAAGAAAATAAACGACGAACAGAGTTCACTGTGTGCCTTGCTTATTAGGTTGTAGGGTCGTAGGCGGAAATAGATCCGATATTTGACGTGGATTCTTGTTTGTGTGTGTTCGGCTGCTGAGTTGCAGAAGAGAAATGCATGGCACGATAAGTGGCCTACTTTGGTCTGCACCAGAAAACCCCTGGTCCGTCCAGAGTAGCATATCTTCAATTCTCTGCTACTTTTTCGGCGACTAACAGCAGGCTTTAATGGTTGCAAGCATTTGTGTTACTCAGCAACACCGCACACTATCTTTTGCTTCGTACCCGCGCATCACAGAGTGTGCGATTCGTGATCGGATCGCATCAAAATTGAGGGCTAGGACGAATGAAGCATCCTTTCGAAGAAGAAGCAACGCATTAATGTGTTTCGGCTCAGTTCGGTGGCACAGAAACATGCTAGTGACCAGGTAACTAACTTCCTGAGACTGGATGATAACAATTTTGTGAGAAGCAGAATCTTGCGGACAGTACCCCAAGTTGTATGTTCCTGACAGAGCATGCGACTTCTATCGTCGGTGACTTTGCTATGTCGCGCATGCACCTAGTGTTAACATCAGAGGAACAGTTACCCCTCCCCCGACTGATGCCCTCAGGACGGCATTCATCCTTATACACGATGGTGTCCGTCCACAAAAATTTGAAGCTACCGCTTTGTGTTTGTTATTACTCGATAGCCCATGGAAAGATAAGAAATACTTCAAGGGTTCATCTTGATTAAATATGTGTGAAAATGTTATGAACTGTTAAGATTTTTGCTGATATGCTATAGCGAGCCCGCTATGGCATGCATCCTGTAACGGGCTAGAAGAACACATAGTGCAACTGGGCCCTATGCGGTTTTCGTGCATGGGGAACCCGAAAATAAAGTTCACTTTTGCGTAGAGATATTTTGGAAAATTAATGAGGGGGATCTCTGCTTACATGCTATAGCGAGCCTGCTTTAGGCATGCGTTCCATAGCGGGCGAGAAGGAAAAGTTTGGAGTTTTCGTGCATGACAAATCTATAAATAGCTTCGTTGTGAGCTTGCGAAGTTTCGCATTTTAGCTAGAGTCAGTGAGCATGCTCTACTACTCTGAGCATGCCATACCGCGATGCACGTGCTATACCAGTATGTTCCCATTTGATGTCTTTGCATAGCCTACAAAAAGTTATGTAAAATGTGGAAGTTTCAGCCTTAGGGGTCCGTTTTAAAGAAAGTTACGATACCGAAGTTTGGATGCATGCGGGACAACGATATGACTCATGCTGCTGCAGCGCTATAATGCATGCAAGATTGCGTAGGGCTGGGCCTACCGAGGTAACGCCACGTTTAATTCGGTAGGGCTACTTCGCCTGGCCCCTTTCCTTGTCTTAGGGGCATGACATTTAGCGCGTTAAGCATCGATAGCGGCGCCGGCCGCATGAGGCGCGGCCCACCCGCTATTCATGACGATTTCCAAGTCAGTCTGAATGAATGTAGCCTAAAGGTAATTCGTTAGTCTAAATAGTTATCAGAAAAAAGGCCGTACTGTTACTGCGTTTTGCGTGACTTAGGCGACCGCCGGTCATGATCTTCAGCCCGACTTCAGATCGATGACCTTTCGTTGTCTTAGGGGCATGACATTTAGCGCGTTATGCAAACGTTTCATTGGCAGCGCGACACCTTGCGCTTTCGCAGAAAATCCGATTGGACAATAAGCGCGTCTCGGCGCACGGTTCTGACTGCAGGGCTTGGTCACTCGGGCGTTCGTCACTTTCCTTGAAAGCCATAATTGCTTTGCTCTGCGTGAAGCCTCTCACTAATAAATCAAGCCCGGAGCGCTTTTGAGCCTAAGGTAGGTAATTCCACTCGCGAAAGTGATGGTTGCAGTTTGTGATGTCATTTGAGTGCGATGTTGCTCATCACACGTCGTGTTGGAGGCCTTGGAGGTGCTGGACCCACTCGACGAACGCTTTACGCGGCTCGCTCAAAGCCTGACGTGACGTTTAGGAGGCTGAGAAAAATCACTCGAGAAGCGAGCGGGGATGGGTTGGAAGTTTTTAAGTCGGATGGTGCGCGGAAGGCGCGATCCGGATGCCTCAAACGGGTTTCTCGCATTTATCTCCGTAGCAGACGCCAAAGGCCATGGCGTTCGTGTCAAGGAACTGCCCTTGCCGCTAAGTCGCATTCTCCATGTCCGCTCAATTATGTAACGCGTCGCGGGGTTCTCTTGTTCTCGAGCTAGTTAGCCTGCTGCTCGCGCTTTTCACCCCGACCGACAAACCGTTTCATGGTAACTTGTCCATTGTTGCCAATCGCCACCGACCTCATTATGCTCTAGCTAAGCACATGGGTACCCTTACGCCGTCTTTAGGTGACAATGGCGGCTTACCATGCTTGTTATGTACCCACTTAACTTTGCCTGCCTCTTTTGTCGAAACATAGTGCTTCTGTATGTGGCATTGCCATAGCTTTCCGTAACTTGCTAGACTTTGCTAACCTTCGTCTGGATGCTCCATGGGATGGGGGAAATTTCGCCAAAGAAACGTAATCGTCGACGCACTCGGATGAGTTCGTCTTCCTTTGCACGGATCGTTTGTTCCGCTGACCCTCACTCGTCTTAGCCGTTCTCATGATCAAGGTTACAAGTTACACTTGACGCCTCATTTCGCGCACGGCTTCTATGCAAACGTCTATTTTCATTACGTGTCATTGCCTATTGAAAGGTTCGTGGCAGCCGCTTAGTAGCTTTTTTGCGAGTTGCACGCAACAAGTAACAACCGTTCATCGTTTAGATGTTGCTGTACATCGTACTTCTCGGGTTAATACCTTCGTCCATAGGCCAAGTGGTTAATGTCACACTTTTCACCGAATCGCAGTGTCCCTTCTGCACTCGTCTGCTTCNCAGTCTAGGAAGGCGATTCAAGCTGTCTAGGAAAGCGTTCTAGCAGCCTAGGAAGGCGCTCATTCATCCTAGGAAAGCACCATAGCAGCCTAGGAAGGCACCTTGTAAGTAAGTCTAGGAAGGCGATTCGAGCAGCCTAGGAAAGCGCTCTAGCAGCCTAGGAAGCCGCTCTAGCAGCCTAGGAAAGCACCATAGCGGCCTAGGAAGGCACCTTGTAAGTCTAGGAAGGCGATTCAAGCAGCCTAGGAAAGCGCTCTAGAAGCCTAGGAAGCCGCTCTAGCAGCCTAGGAAAGCACCATAGCAGTCTAGGGAGGCACCCTACCAGTGTAGGAAGGCGATTCAAGCAGTCTAGGAAAGCGCTCTAGCAGCCTAGGAAGGCGCTATAGCAGCCTAGGAAGCTCTCAAGCAGTCTAGGAAAGCACCCTATCAGTCTAAGAAGACGCTCTAGCAGCCTGGGAGGCGCTCAAGCAGTCTGGGAAAGCACCCCATCAGTATAGGAAGGCACCATATCAGTCTAGGAAGGCGCTCTAGATGCCTAGGAAGACGCTCAAGCAGTCTAGGAAAACACCCTAGTAATCTAGGAACATGCGCTAGCAGCCTAGGGAAGCCTCCTCTCAGTTAGGGAAGCGTCCTCTCAGTCTTTGGAGACGTCACCTTAGCATGGGGAATCGTCCTTTAAGTCGAGGGAGACGTCCTCTTAGCCCGAGGAAGCGCCCTATCAGCTTCGATCCTCTAAGGCTAGTGAGACGTCCTCTCAGACTGGGTAAGCGCCTTATCAGCCTAGGGATGCGTCCTTTCAGCCTACGGAAACGTCCTCTCAGTCTAGGGAGGCGTTTCCTCCACCTAGGGAGGTATCACTTAGCCTAGGAAGGTGTCCACTCATCTTTGGAATGCGTCCACACAGCCAAGGAAAGCATCCTGACATCCTGGAGGAGGCGTAGGCTTAGGCTAGGAAATCCTCCTGACAGCCTGAATTGTATAGCTTCTCAACAGTGCGGCCGCGAAGCGGCCGCCTTCCTCTCGTCTTGATTAAACATGTGTGAAAAAGTTATGAACGGTTAAGATTTTTGCTGACATGCTATAGCAAGCCCGCTATGGCATGCATCCTTAATGGGCAAGAGGAACACGTAGTATGCAACTAGGCCCTATGCGGTTTTCGTGCATGGGGAACCGAAAATAAAGTTCACTTTTGCGTAGGGACATTTCGGGGAATTGGGGAGGGGGATCTCTGCTTGCATGCCATAGAGAGCCTGCTTTAGGCATGCGTTCCATATCGGCGAGAAGGAAATGGAGCTTTGGTGCATGGAAAATCTAAAAATAGCGTTGTTGTGAGCTTGCGAAGTTTCGCATTTTAGCTAGAGTCAGTGAGCATGCTCTACTACTCTGAGCATGCCATACCGCGATGCACATGCTATACCAGTATGTCCCCATTTGATGTGTTTGCATAGACTATAAAAAGTTATGTAAAATGTGGAAGTTTCAGCCGTAGGGGTCCGTTTTAAAGAAATTTACGATACCGAAGTTTGGATGCATGCGGGACAACGATATGACTCATGCTGCTGTAGCGCTATGGCGCATGCAGGAACGCTAAGATCTATGCCTACCGAGGTAACGCCACGTTTAATTCGGTAGGGCTACGTCGCACGGCCCCTTTCGTTGTCTTACATTTAGCGCGTTAAGCACCGATAGCGGCGCCGGCCGCATGAGGCGCGGTCCACCCGCTAGTTCACGAGTCTGAATGAATGTAGCCTAAAGGTAATTCGTTAGTCTGAATAGTTATCAGAAAAAATGCCGTACTGTTACTGCGTTTTGTGGGACTTTGGCGACCGCCGGTCATGATCTTCAGCCCGACTTCAGATCGATGACCTTTCGTTGTCTTAGGGGCATGACATTTAGCGCGTTATGCAAACGTTTCATTGGCAGCGCGACACCTTGTGCTTTCGCAGAAAATCCGATTGGACAATAAGCGCGTCTCGGCGCACGGTTCTGACTGCAGGGCTTGGTCACTCGAGCGGTCGTCACTTTCCTTGAAAGCCATAATTGCTTTGCTCTGCGTGAAGCCTCTCACTAATAAATCAAGCCCGGAGCGCTTTTGAGCCTAAGGTAGGTAATTTCACTCGCGAAAGTGATGGTTGCAGTTTGTGATGTCATTTGGGTGCGACGTTGCTCATCACAAATTGTGCTAGAGGCCTTAGAGATGCTGGACCCGCTGGACGAACGCTTTACGCGGCTCGCTCAAAGCCTGACGTTCAACACGAGTGACGTTTAGAAGGCTGAGAAAATCACTCGAGAAGCGAGCGGATGGGTTGGAAGTTTTTAAGTCGGATGGTGCGCGGAAGGCGCGATCCGGATGCCTCAAACGGGTTTCTCGCATTTATCTCCGTAGCAGACGCCAAAGGCCATGGCGTTCGTGTCAAGGAACTGCCCTTGCCGCTAAGTCGCATTCTCCATGTCCGCTCAATTATGTAACGCGTCGCGGGGTTCTCTTGTTCTCGAGCTAGTTAGCCTGCTGCTCGCGCCTCTCACTCCGACCGACAAACCGTTTCACGGTACTTGTCCATTGTTGCCAATCGCTACCGACCTCATTATGCTCTAGCTAAGCACATGGGTACCCTTACGCCGTCTTTAGGTGACAATGGCGGCTTACCATGCTTGTTATGTACGTACTTAACTTTATTTACGGGGTTTGTTGTAGACATAGCGCTTCCATGTGCAGCATTGACATAGCTTTCCGTAACTTCCTAGGCTTTGCTAGTCTTCGTCTGAATGCTCCTTGGGATGGGGGAAATTTCCACAAAGAAACTTAATCGTCGACGCACTCGGATGAGTTCGTCTTCCTTTGCACGGATCGTTTGTTCCGCTGACCCTCACTCGTCTTAGCCGTTCTCATGATCAAGGTTACAAGTTACACTTGACGCCTCATTTCGCGCACGGCTTCTATGCCAACGTCTATTTTCATTACGTGTCGTTGCCTATTGAAAGGTTCGTGGCAGCAGCTTAGTAGTTCTTTTGCGAGTTGCAGGCAACAAGCAGGTAACAACCGTCCATCGTTTAGATGTTGCTGTACATCGTACTTCTCGGGTTAATACCTTCGTCCATAGGGCAAGTGGTTAATGTCACACTTTTCACCGAATCGCAATGTCCCTTCTGCACTCGTCTGCTTCAGCAGCAAGTGTGGCAGTTCCATGCCACGCGACCTGGAATCATGAACTTGCAAGTAAGTGTCTGGCACTGGAGTACGGATACGAACCCTTGAAAATATTACGCTTAACATACCTTGCACGCGCTTATTCGAATCTTTAGATAATCCCGTTCGGCAAGGGCAATTGTGAGTATACGTACGACCGCCGGCTGAGCTGCACCTGCATGCACGGGCCTACGGAATGCGACCTCAATAGGTTGCAGAACTGCGCAATCTCTGTAAGCTAGGAGTACTGCCAATGAAATTTCACTTCAACCTTGCAGTATTTTCCACGCCGTCACCTGGGCTTGGTCACTTGCATTCAAGGGCTGAAGACACTTGACGAGGCTATTCAGCGCTGCCTCGCTAGACTGTCGCCGAAGACGCAGCAGCGGTACGTCTAACATTCTTTGGTAGTTACCCAAAAGAATTCAGATCTAGCGCTTTTAATTTACTGATGGCAACCGACAAGTTTTAGCCTCACTGAATGTGCCAGAACCCAGACAGGAGAAGTGCTGAACTATTATTCCATGCTGAACACCCACCGCGCGGGAATTCGCATCTGGCCGACCGCTTACGTTAATGGACAGTTCTTCGATCGCAGCTACCCACTCGAAACCGAAATCTGCCGTCACACAACGTGGTGCTAATCGGCTCTGCGAGTAACCCACGAAACCGCTTCAAACGTGTGTGCGTTCCTTTGCAACGGTGCAATATAGTGCCCTGTTGTCTTTCACGGCTGGGTCTTTCGTCAGAGGTTGCCTGTTGTTGTCGCATGTCCTCTTGCCTAATTTATTGTCTACTCAAACGACTGCCATGCCTTGCTTTTTGTAATGTTATTGTACCCCTAAGTCGATCAGTAAACCTTTATCAAGGACTGAAGGGAAGTCATGGCTACTGTTTGTTGGCTGTCCTTGCTTCAGCGCTAATAGCTGGGTATGGCCTGCTTAGGAACCGTTACGCGGCTCATTGTCGCTGCTTCAAGTTTGCATTGTTATTCCGCGGACAATGCCCAATTAGCGGGATGAATAGCACCGTAGCGACAACGCTGCTATCGAGACGGTTAATAAAGTGTCATCGGCCGTCCGGTTACGAAGCAGAAGCGCACGGCCACGCACACTCAGCAGATTCACCGTCTCATTGCGTTCTTAAAAAGCGACGTGCAAGATAATTACCTCATGAAGTCCGGCAAGCAGGACGATATAAAGCCGCGCGCACACGCATGCTAAGTGACCAGTGCACTCATCGCTAGAATCACCAACAATGGTCGCAGCCGCTAAGCTTGGCCTTATCCTTACTGCTTTTCAGCTGCCGCACCTTGTCTTATCGGTATGGTGCTTTGAGTTGACATAAAATGTTTTTCATATACATGAGATGTTTCAACCGCCGTTTAAAACAGTGACCCATTGCAGTGTTTATCGTCCGGCTGTGGCGGCGGCGGTTGTTGCGGGTCCTCGTGCGCCGCACCACCAGTAAGTCCCGATACGCTCGCAACAATCAGCAACAGTCTGGAACCAAACCGTAGCTAAGGCCTGTTTTAGGCCCCATGCCAACCGCAACAGTGTCAACCAGGATATTCGTGTGGCCATTACGGATGCGCCAGAAACCGCGCTCGTTCGGCACTAACTCGCAAGGTTCGCTTGCGGACCCTCGGATAATACATGTCGGATGATGTTTTTTAGGATGGGCTTATCGTACCCATAGACGAGTTCCTTAATTCCACCCTACCTCAACGAAACATATACGGTGTCGAGCGTCTTCGCGGAGGCGAGAAGCGCAAGGACGTAGCACCGGCAAAGGACCAGAACGACAAGTTGGACTACGCTACGTTCCTTAAGCTAACGGTGAGGTTCTTAATGTTCCTTTCCATACGGTTTCTTTAGAATCCCAACTATCTCTTCCGCCAATGCTGTGATGACCGTAGGCTGCCTGACCCCTGCCTCGGGAAGTGCCACTTCAACACTTACACTAAGGAAGCGGTATGCAAATTAAGCAAGTGAACGTAGGGCATCCTGATGCATTGTAGCTGCAACAAATGTTCTTCAAAAACGACCGTTGCCCGCTCGAGGCCGCGGCGGACTTGCAGTACTGTGCCGGGCAGGGCCGCGACCACACTTCCTGCTGCGTCCGCAATGGCGTGCATACCACCCTTGCCGGCGACAAGTGCCTTCAGTTCTGTGACCAACGTCCCGGTCGCGTCGTACAGCTCGACTACTCCTACCTTCCGTGCTACGACCGGTTCGAGAACATCAAGAGATGCTTCTACGATGAGGTCAAGACGCGAATGGAAACCAAGCTGCGACCCCGGCTTGCAGAAGAAGAAAAACTCCAAGTGGCACCTAAGTACCTCTAAGCCCTCCATGTTCGCCCTCATTTTTGTTGTAAATACTGTAGCAATCGTGGTTATCTGTCTAGTGATAAATGCAATGTTAGGTGACACATCGAACTCCACTTGATTTAGCCATTGCCAACCATACACACTGCTACGCTCAGAAGGGGACATGATTGCTTCGGGAAAGCTTTATAGGGCCATGTAATGTACAATAGAATCTCGCGCGTGTATCCGTATATCACAGGGATTCTCTACGTGTCGCAACTTGACTACTCAGTACTGATGCGCCCGCTGGGGTGTCGCTCGGTTGAAGAAGAAATATGACGCCGTGACTGCTGTCAGCACCGTGAGCAGAAAAATCCCTCTTGGATCCGTGTACTGCGGGAAGTAGAACACGAACATCCACAACATGATGAACTTCACTAAAAAGAGGAAAATTAGGCAGTAGTTCCTGTTAGACTAAATTCTACACAACAGCAAAGGGCTTACTTGCAAACAGCAGTCCAAGAATGAATCCAGCATTGAAGCGATTGCTGAAGGGATCATCTGCAGCGGCGGCATTCTGCTGTGCAGCGTTGACGTCCACAAGTGTGCTGAGAACGACGCGAAGCACGCGCTTGATACCAAACAAAACGCGCTGCGTCGTAGGCATCTGAGGGTTGTCAGAGACATCCGCCGGCGTCTGGATCCACGTGAAACAGTGAAGCATGATGGTCCACGTCGCGTACAGCACCAAATCGACCCACGCCATACCCGTTGTGACAATTCTCGATCCGATGTAGCCTCCAGGAACAGCACCTGAAACCCATCAGTGTATCGACCTTGCCGGTTAATAAACTATGTACATACCTGCATTGGGCTGATTGCCGTCGTTTTGTGCACCGGTATTTGACTGCCCGTTGCCGTTATTAGACGAAGCGGGCTGCGAATAAGGTCGAGTGCCAACGTGGCAATGCACCACGCACTGGTCATGTAGGCCGTAAGACTCAAGCGAACGCGTGTCGTCACGCAGCAGCTGTCCCTGGAATATCAGGCGCACGACTTTGCCCGTCGTAAGCACGTCCGAAAAGTAGTTCCTGAAATCGTAAAGCATAGACGCAGGAGAGTGGGCTCTGCTTACTTCTTAAATTCACCAACTGTCGTCGAAAGCCAGGCGCGCGCAGTGCGCTGTGTATCGTCCAAAAACTTGAGCTTGATAATGGGCGCATTCTCGCCGTCCGATGGTGGCCCTTCATTATTCGATGGCACTTCCGGTGTCTGGCTGCCATCTCCGGAGCTCGAAGGCTCACCGGGCACCTGCTCAGCTAAACAGAGCAATATGTGCAACTGTCGGTACGTAGAAAGCGACTAAGATTCTCACAAAAGGCTGTAAAACAGTCAAGCGTTAGAAAGAGTGCCCATAAAACGTTGTTTTAAGGGACTTTTTGACTGCGGAAAACCAGGGTGTTCCCCGGTTTTTGATGGTGCATTTGCGTACTACATGGACATTCCCCTCTATAAATCCCCTACCTACTATAACAAGAAAGAGCCGTTAAAAATTCGCCCTGCAGGATGTTTCCATTGAAAGAACTAACCTGCTCCGTCTGTCGAAGACTGAGGATGTTGCTCGTTGACCGTGACGCTAGTAGTTGAGCTACCCCCAGTCGTCCCGTCCGTTTCGGTACTGCCCTCGGTGACGGCCTGCAGCGTATCGTAAGAAATTAGGATGTTGTGAGGCGGTGGAGATTCCTAAAGCATAGTTTGTCAAACCGGACGGACTTTAATGCGAACGTTCCGGGTTCAGTGAACAGCATGAAAACAGATCTCGTTGACAGATCTTTCACCTATTCGGTTACCTACAAACCGGATGCAGAGAATGACGCTTGCGCTACTTACCTCTGACTCGACGTTTACGGAGACTCGCGACACTAGTAGTGGATTCGCCGAAGGGTTGTTCTCCGTAAAACGGCGGTTGTACAGAGCGATAGTTGCCGCAGTGGCGATGGCGTTATCCGTATTCGCTCGCAGAATCCTGTGGATCTCGTTGATGTTCTCGTTGCCGTCCGCCGGCAAGTCGATGGTGTAGTGCCTCTCGCTGCTATTGTCAGTGTTTTCTGCTCGGAGTGGAGCAGGCGTGGAGTCCGTGCTGGTGACCGCCGACGGCGTCTGGATTATCACCACTGACGTCTGCTGGTTCGGCTGCTGACTGCCGTGAGCATCGTCCTCAGATGATTCGGACTCCGAATGTGAGGAAGAACTGCTCGATCGGCTTCTGTCGTGCATCGTGAAAACCTGGAATTCAGCCGAATTTTTATCCGTCCATTCTCTGTTTTAGACTGCTTTTTTATTTTTAGGAGACGTTGGTAAATTACCTGGATAATTCTGCGTTCCGGCAGAGAATGCAACTGGACCAACCAAACGTAGTAGTTGAGAGGCGGCAAACCCGTGCTCCACCATGCCAACGTGACGACGAGGATGACTAGTGCACTGATGCCACCAGCCAGCAGCTAAAATGCACAATTGTGACTTCCGTGGACGACGTTGCAATAAACTTACGACATATTTGGCATTTTCCAGTAGTCCGTCGACGAGGCTTTCGGTGTAAAGCATAAACGCTGCGAACCTTTTGGCGAAGACACCTACAAGCGAAACAATGCTTCGGCGCGAGTTGGACAAAAGAGGTAAAGTGTCAACAGGGAACGTGAAAAGCCACAAGTTCGAGAAACGGGCGGTAGGCAGAACCGTCAGGGCATTACGCCACACTCTCGCACCATTTATGCTTTGAGGCGACAAATGCGTATCATGTCCAATAACTCGCTGGACAGCAGAAAGTACACGTATGTACTTGCGAATGTTTCGAAAGCAGTAACGGCGTTATTAGACAGGCTGCCACAATTTACAGCGAGAGAGGACGATGCCCATTCGAAGGTTAGAAATACTACAATGATGCTGGGATTTTCCATGCATTACGCGGGTAGCGTCGAAATGGCTTTTAGGGTTTCTTGCGACTGGTTATGATGCCAAGGCCCTAATGTGACATGATGCTCAGTACAGAACAACAATAAGGGACAAATCAGTGTCAAACCCTTACTCGAAACAAAACGATCCACTTTAATTATGACCCTTGTCACACATTGATACGCAGTAAACCACGGTTTGAATAACCCGATAAATATAGAGGCGACCGGTGAAGTAGAATCAAGGGGTACAGAGGTACACGTCTCACTGCAATAAGCCACTTTTAAGAGCATATCCGAAGTAGTAGTCGATTCAGACAACGGGTGTGTCGACGGCCTTCCGGATCTCTTGCACCTAGATTCTGATATTTTGGGCCAGGTCTCAGCCCTCTTACCTTCAACGCCAGACGATGGCTGTATGCAGTGTTGAGTTTTGCCGCAGAGAAGACGCCAAACTCTATGGTAGCGGAGCGGTGAATGAGCTCTTGGCGAGACATGCCAGCATAAGCCGAGCTTTTCTCCATGGCTTGCAGCAGCGTTTGCCTGTAGGATTCGCGCTTCTGAAAGCGCAATGTGACTTGGACGTAGCTGGTTTTTGCATTTACATACGTCATAAAGACTTGACAATAAAGTCAGTGGAATAATCTACCTGCAAAGACAAATTCTGGATCGAATGTGTCGGATGATGCTGCAGATTTGGGTAGTCGGCTAAATAGACTTAGCGTTAAGCTACACCTTAAAGCGGTAGTCGTACATCGGCGTTCAGAAGCACTCGATGAGGCAACTGAAATTCCCGACGGTCCGGCCGCCAAGCGACGCTTCTTGAATTCGCTCATGATCATGTCGCGCTCTTCTTTGCGAGCTTTCTCCTCTGCTCGTTTAGCGCGATCTTCGTCCGCCCCAGACGCGTACTCGCCCTTAGACGACTTTCTAAAGCACAAAGGTGGTCTCCGAATCCTTTTATTGACTGACCGCACTCGCCCTCCTTCGTAGAGTTCGGTGTCGTCATCATCGCCTTGCGCACGTCGTTTGGCAGCCTTCTGGTAGAGTACAGCGTTCAAGGCTTCCAGGCCCTTCTCCACTGCTTTCGGATCCTTGCAGAAATCACAGTGAACATTGCACGGAGCAATGGTCTCAAAAAGAACAATTAATGCTGCTTATAAAAGTTTTTTACCTCGCCGAAGTACGAACACAGCATGGCATGACGACACCTAAGATAGCTGTTTAACTTAGAGCGCCGCGAATTGCACTATACTCGGTGCTTTCGCAGTAAGCGAGAATCGAATCCAAGCCCTCCTGAAGTGCCTTCTTTCGCTGCTCTTTCTTCTCCTTTGTGATGTGCGGGTTCTAAACCAAGGAAGGTTACGCCGCGCGGGACACTTATCACACCTTTTCGATCTTGCCTAGCTCCTGGCTCAGCAGCCATTTGCGCAAATTCTTGTCTTCGGCCTAAACGAATAAAAGTAGCTCCTCAAATGGTTTGGCTTCGTACCGAGTAGTAGATGCGACAGAAGCTTCGGTTGTTGTCTCTTCCTGCCCTACCAGACTCTTGGTAGTATGCTGCAAGATTTTGAGGTACGGTCCAATGGACTACCGCTCTAAAACCGCGTGTTATAGGTGCCAGCTTAGCCCGCAAGTACCTGACCGAGGCCTTGTCAACGCCCATACCGAATGCAATGGTCGCGCATATCACCGGAACAGCGCCGTCCATCCACAACTTCTGAACCTCCTCACGCTCCTAAAAAAAGAACCTGGTAATATTAAAGGTTTATGCGGCATTTTGATTCAACTAGCTGGTTGCTTTAGCTGCTTACCCTGTTTGGCAGTCCGGCATGGTAAGACCGAGCGAGGATGCTATTCGACCGCAAGACTTCGACCATCGATTCGCAGTTCTCGCGCGAATAGCAGTAGATAATGCCGCTACCAGTCCACCACTGCAAGAGCATGCTGCTCGGTGTTCCAAGATGGTCCGATTGTACCTTTTCATCCTTTTCGGCAAGCGACCCCTTCTGCTTGTTGCCCTTCAATGCCTTCCGAAGAAACGAGGCCAAATGCGCCTAAATGTGCATTGTCGTAAAATGAAATTCCTGCACGATACCTCCGGCTTGACGCCCAGCGATTCCTTCATGAAAACGTCGTAGTAAAGGTTGGAACGGAATGTCGACAGCTTGCACTTCTTGACCTAAGCAAGTGCGTTTGATTATCATTTTCTACGGTGCGGTACTTACCTTCTTCAGGCCAAGCTGTTTCAGAATGTCCTCTTCGGCTTTCGGTGTTGCAGTGGCCGTTAGAGCGACCCAGGTAACCTTAGAAAAACGCACTACGTTGCTGATTTGTTAAAGTGTTACCTTTGGTGCGAGCGCACGAAGGTCACCGAGTTTCATGTAGTCAGGACTAAAAGCGTCGTTGCATTCCGTTAAAAAAGGCTGTGCTACCGAAAGTCGTGGCCCCAGGTGGTAACGCAGTGCGCCTCGTCCACTACGAAGTAGTTCAGAAGACCTCGGTTCGCCAGGCTCATGATGATGCGCCGTCCACTGTCGGTACATGCTGTTTCAGGCGTGATGTACAACAACTTGGTCATCGGCGTCTTCAGCTTCAGGTCCTAAACCATTCCGCTCAGGCTTGCCAATTGAGTGGAATGCACCTCTAATATTTGCTTCCTTTCGTCCGCCTTCAAAGTGGAGTTCAGCGAAGCACATCGGATTCCCTTAGCATTCAGAGCCAACTTCTGGTCGTTGATCAGAGCAATGAGCGGAGAGAACACGATTGTCACACCGGGATGGAAGACTGCGGGAAGCTGGTAGCACAAGCTCTTGCCCGAACCCGTCGGAAAGGAAATGAACACGTCTGACTTCTCTAAAATCATTCAATGACACTTCAAACCGTACGGTAACATACTTGCGATGACAGCAGTAACCGCATCCTTCTGAGTTCGATTGCGGAATTTTGCATGTCCGAACACATTCGTCAAGATGTTGTTGCGTTTCTCGGACAGATCGAGCCCGTCGGTTTTGGGCGGAGACGTATCGACTGGAGCAGGCTTGTCCGGTACTGATACTTTTCGAGCTGGAGGCACATCCGAACAAATTTTCTTCGCAATGGAACGATCGAGAGCGGCTGCGGAAGACGATGTGGACGGCATTTCATCATCCAGTGCGATCACTTCCGGCGAAAGCCTTTCCTCTTTGGGCTGCAGCCAACGATCTAGTGAAGACTGACCGCTGGGGGCCCTCTCTGAATTCGGGGATTTTAGCGGAATCCTTGGCGTACAAGACTTACTTAGCGAGGTACCCATGTCCGTGTGCAAGGAAACTCTTCTTGAACCTAAAATGTTTTAGTTGTTTTTTCTGAGTAATGACTTTAGACATGTTTGCTACCAGCGAGTAGTTCAGGTGTCTAATTCAACAATGCGTACTGACATTGAGCTTGTTGCGATATCAGCTGGTTGGGTTATTTTACCCCCAAAACTGGATTTAATACTTTGGCATTATGCTCGTTTTTGAGAATTTCGCTTTATGCATCCGCTAACTTCTACTGGACGCAATGCTGAACAGTTGCCCATGCAGCCGGAGATATCTTCAGCGCGCTTGTAAGCGCTTGAAGAGAAAAAAGTTCATTCTCGCCTACTACTTGCGCCAGCTGAACTCTGACTGAGCAAGTTCTGAGAGCCAGTGTAATAAAAGCGCTAAAAAACGTTCAGTGCGAACTTTGAGTTCCTTGCTGTTCCGCCTTGACTACACTCCTTCAACGTTCAGCAACTGCAGTTTTCCACCGAACTCATCCTTTAATGCAATGCGTTCACTTACAAAAAGACAAGATTTAGACACGTGTACATAGTTCTATACATAAGAGGGGAGAGTTAACAGCAGGACAAGGCAGAGAGCACTACGAAAGCTTTCGCGCTACCGTGTGACCAGCACTCGCTAGACGGTTACGGGGAGAAAACTGGGAGCGTGCAAGAGTGGACAATGAGACGTGAGAGAAGCGCCTGCGTTTACTCTGCATCACAGCTCCATTCCTGAAAGCATCAGCAGGTCCTGGTTGGTGCCTGAGCTCGGCGAGTCCGACTTGTTGCTCGCGGAGTCCGTCTAAACTAGGCATATGCATTCTTCTTTTGCTTACAGACAAAATGCTACGGTATTCAAAGACAACGTAGGGATTAAAGCATACGGCCGGCTCGTCGAAGAAATCCAAATCTTGCATGGCGTCAGAAATCTTCTCCATTCTCGACCTGATATCCTTGGAGGCACCGTCGTCGAACGCCGTCTTGAAGTCTAGCTCGGAGGACCATGACCCGCTGAAAAGAGGACGTTGAGTTCACAGTCTCGATAAATAAGCAGTCAACGAACCATACGATCCTCGAGGCGGTGTCGCACGACGTCTCGCAGTTGAGAATGCCGAGCGCCGGCGAATTCTTCTCGATGAGCACCGGGCAGCACTTCTGTGCGGTGAGGTAGGGAACTTTCACGCCACCCGACTCATTAGGATTGAACAGCTGCGCGCTGGAGTGTCCCGACGGGGCGTAGATGCCGAAGCTGAACTGCGGTCCCATCCACAGCCTCCGATGGGGACCAGAGTAGGTGAGCACCTCGACGTGTGGCAGCCAGGCAGTCTCCGACGGCTCCTTCTTGGACGACTTGCGTGAACTGTGGTCGTCGTTGAGGACACGCAGAATTGGGTTGCTCTCGTGCAGCGGTGGATCGATCACGTCAACTCCGGAGGCACCTTTGTTCCTTGAATGCTTTACAAGTTAAGACTTCCCTATTGCATGTTCTTACCTGCTGAGAGCCCACTGAGAAATCGGTATCACTTTGATGCGCACTGGAGCGTCCGGACCAGCTTGAGCCACCTTCGGCGACGCTCCGTTGGGATGGAAACCGCCGCTAGCCGGAGAAGAGGACAGAACGTCGTTCACATTCAGCGAGGAGGTGCTTCCAGAGGAGTTGTGACGCTCACGGCGGATTTCGATGCGGTACTGGGTCAGAATGCCTTCAGCATTCATCACCGTCAGGGTTGGATAGTCGGAGACGACGGCTTCGTTGGAAGAAGGAGTACCGAAAGCGGACGAAATGCGTCGGCTCGAGTCACCGAGCCAGGCGGCCACGTTCATCGAGTTGCGACCATTCTGCCGGTTGGAGCCGAGCGAGACGATAGCGTTGTCAGAAGCCCATGCAGAGAGGTTGCCGGCCGAGAACGGACGCTGCTTGATCTTTCCTATGGACCACAGTACCACAGGAGACGTGTAGAGTGTCAGCCGAGGGTTCACGACGGTTCGAGCCACAACTGCATTCGTCATCGACGGGTGCTCTCTAAAAGGTTAGTCGCTAATGAGTGCGAAACAGATGCAACGTACTTAAATGTTGTCGACGACAACGTGTTACCGCGCGAGGACGAGTGGTGGACGGTGCGCGAAACGTGCTCTGCAGTCAGCCCGGCGGTCCGCTCGAAACGGCTTTCCTTATTCACGAATTTACCGCCGTGAGTCCGCATGCTGATCGGGCCGCCGTAGGGGGTTATGGCGAAGACGTGAGTTGTTCCGTGGTTAGTCGACACGGAGAGCCACCGGTTGTCAGCCGAGAAGGCGCAGTCAATTACCTTAAGGGACGACGTAGCGATATAACCCTTCGAAGCGTATACCTTCGCAATCGAGTTGCCACGATGCAGCGTGTACAAATGTTGAACAGAACTTAGCGTAGGCGTTGGATGAGGTTGGAGGAGAAATAAGTGAAAAGTGGTGGCAGAGAGGTTGCTTGTGAAGACCAGCTGACCTCCGTTGCCAAAGGCGATAAAGCCCACCGGGCAGTCGTGTGCCACGAAGTGAGCCACGTAGTGCTGCGGCTGGCTCGCCTAGAAGGGGTGCGCATTAGTGTCAGACAAACGTAAGGCTATGTTGCTTACTTGTTCGTCGCAAGTGGACAGCGCACTGACGTCGATGACGCTCACAATGCCAGGGTCTCTGATGCTGCCGGATTTGGTGCCGTTAGCGCTGAAAGACGATACGAAAGACTCGCTGATCGACGTCACCGTCTTGGAGATGCTCTTCAATTAACAATTGGTTAACAATAGGCCTGAAGTGAACAACGCCTTACCTTCGCAGCGCTCATCATCTGACCACCGTAAGATAGTTCATCGTCGAAGACAGCACCACCAGAGCTCTGCACGTCCTTATTTACCTATAACAGCTCTTATCAAATTGTACCGGCAGAAATTCAATGAGATCCATTCAATAAGACTACGACACTAGTATGCTTACACTGGAGTCCGCGAAGGCAAGAAGGTTGTCCGATAGAGCGAAGTTCGGAGAGAACGACATATCGGGCGATGGTGGCACGACGACGCAGTAACGTTGAGTGAGCGTCTCCTGATCGCAAATCACAATGTTCTCCGCGAACACCACGAGAAGGCACCTAAAAGTCGTCGGTACAAACGTCCTCCACAGTCTGTAGGAACGAGTTGGCTCTAGCGGAAAGTAACATTTGGAGTGGGAAACGTACTTCACCGAGCTTTCGAGGTCAATGATGGGATTTTCGAAGTTTAAAGCGTGGTCTGTTTTTCCCTGCTTGAGAGAGAGGAAGGTCACCGAGCAAAATTTCCTCTCCGCCGACATCGGGTTGCCGTCGACGAGTGCGAAGAGCGGACGCTGATCACGAAATCTAGAATGTCATGATGAAAGGCGGCTTGGTAGGCGAATGTCGCCTACCGGTCTGCGCCCTCAGTGATGAATGGCAAGAGATGGCCAACTTTCAAAGGGCCCTTCCGTTCGGAAACGACCTCCTCGCAGTCACCGTTATCCTGCAATGAGGTGAAGTTATGCATCTACAAGGGCAGGCTAGGCCTTACCAGGATCATCCAGATCTGATAGCCCCTTGCGAGACCCAGCACCACGACGTGCGTCGTCTGACGTCCACGCAGGTCTAAAAGTTCGCATATGCGTGTAAAGCTACTCGTGGTCCAACCTGTGATGCATTTCTGGAGTTTCACCCAGTACACGGGCTCGTTCTGTGCCTGCGACTGAGCCGACCCTTGCGGAATCACCTCGCTCACAAGCTCTGCCACCGAAGAGACCAGGTTTGCCTCCCTAAAGACTCGATTTTAGTGGCTTTATGCAATGTTTCATAATAACCCAAAAAAAGAAATGATATATGAAAAAGTATTTTAGGCGAAACTTTGAACTGCAAAAGCTGTATGTGTTAACTTACACCACCGCCCTGGCGCGCACGCATTGTCCTCGAACGAAGCACGTGGTGGAGACGGCAGAAGTTGCTATGTCCGGGACGGACGCGTTCGGCAGGTTCTGTACGATGGGATAAACCGCGGCTGTCGAGGGTGTTGAGCACTTCTTGTTGTTTCGTTTCTGTCTGGCATGGTTAATTGACATCAGTGTGGAGCAAGTGCTGAAATTTCAAAACTTAGAAGTGTCCGTCGCATAGAGGTGGCCCCGGCGAAAAAACAATGGCGAACCCACGAGAGCAGGCAGTACTCGCAAAGTGTTGCCGGGAACTGCAAAAGGGTAAACAAAGAGTACGCGACCCGAACGCCAGTCACGGTGTCGCGATGTTTCGCCACCGACTCCGGATCAAACACCGTCATGAGACGGCGCATGAAGCAAACCAAACAAAAAAAACGCCAATCACACATCGGAATCAGCTGATTGATATGCGCGGCGTGTTTGAATTCGCGGCGCACCGTACGCCTCGCCGGAATGGCTCACGCGCGAGCGGTCGTCGCGCGCGTGCGCTCGAGACGAATATTTCGAGGCATCGCTCAATTACCTCAGCCATGCCGCTTTTTACGGTTCCCTCAACTCTTGATGCCAATCCCGTTTAGACACCAACGAGTGCTTAGCCTTCACTCTTCACGCTTGTCGGCTCGTATTAACCGCTCAGACTAACTTGATAGCGCTTCATCAGTTTAATCCCTCCGTCGACTTTTTTGCTTTGGCCCAGGATTCCGTGCATTTGCCAAAAACTTCCTCCTTCAGACGTTAGACTGGAAAACTTTTTGGAGTAAACAAATGCCTTTGTTTGGAAGTTATCTCCTCGTTATTTCGCGATCGCATACTAGTAGAAACTGCTTGTTTACGTCTTTCCGCCGTTATCTAAGTTCGCTTTCCAGGGCAGTCGGTGTCGGCGCTTACCATCACAGGACCCTCAATTTCGGACGATCTACAGTGACGGCCACACTCCGAGATTGCGATGACCGACACTGACAAGATTAACTTGGACAATGTGATCGCTCGGTTATTGGAAGGTATGCACTCTTATATTGATCTCATGATGGTACACGAATGTGCTGTTTCAGTTCGCGGTTCCAAACCGGGTAAGAACGTGCAGCTGACGGAGAATGAAATCAAGGGGCTTTGCATAAAGTCCCGCGAGATCTTCCTCAGTCAGCCCATCCTCCTCGAACTCGAGGCGCCGCTAAAGATCTGCGGTAAGTGGAAAGGACGTTTTAGTCAATCAGACAAGACACTTGGTCTTCTGGGATAAGTGATGTTTTTTCTCAAAGGTTCGCCCAAAACTCACAAGATTTCTTCAGGCGACGTTCACGGTCAGTACTACGACCTGTTGCGTCTCTTCGAGTACGGCGGGTTTCCACCGGAGTCTAACTACTTGTTCCTCGGTGACTACGTCGATCGAGGTAGGATTTGCTTGCGATGCTAGCAGTTAACAGTGTTGTTAGACGCAACTCAATTACACGTTTAGGCAAGCAGTCGCTGGAGACAATCTGCCTTCTATTGGCCTATAAGATCAAGTATCCCGAGAACTTCTTCTTGCTCAGAGGAAACCATGAGTGTGCGTCCATCAACCGAATATACGGTAAGTACCGCGCTAAATGTTCTGCTCAAGTGGCTCGACAGCGAAAACCTTGTCTCTTAGGTTTCTACGACGAGTGCAAGCGGCGGTACAACATCAAGCTGTGGAAGACGTTCACGGACTGCTTCAACTGCCTGCCGGTTGCGGCCATCATCGACGAGAAGATCTTCTGCTGCCACGGCGGGCTCTCTCCGGACCTGCAGTCCATGGAGCAGATCCGTCGTCTGATGCGACCCACGGATGTGCCAGACCAGGGCCTTCTCTGCGATCTCCTGTGGTCCGATCCCGACAAGGACGTCAGCGGCTGGGGCGAGAACGACCGCGGCGTATCGTTCACGTTCGGCCCGGAAGTGGTCTCGAAGTTCTTGCACAAACACGATCTCGACCTCATCTGCCGTGCCCATCAGGTAATCGGCGGTTCGGTTAAGGACTCAACATGAATGCGATTTCAGGTGGTGGAGGACGGATACGAGTTCTTCGCTAAGCGACAGCTTGTGACGCTTTTCAGCGCCCCGAACTACTGCGGCGAATTCGATAACGCCGGATCGATGATGACCGTGGACGAGACTCTCATGTGCTCGTTCCAGGTAAGCGTCCATGCGTGCTTTCTGGTTGGGCCAGTATTCTGGAACTCATGTTGCGAAGAATCTTATAAGTGTTATTTCAGATCCTCAAGCCATCGGACAAGAAGAAGTTCCCGTACGGAACCGGCGGCGCTGGTCAGAACCGTCCGATCACGCCGCCTCGAGCCGGTGCCGCAGGTGCCGCTCCCAACAACAAGAAGGGCAAGAAGTAAGCTTTAGCTTCGACATCTCCATGGTCAAGTTGTCCTTGTTTAGCTAAACGCAATCGTGTGGCCCACTGTGTGCGTTGTCCTCCTGCAGGCGGAACTTTCGACGGACGGCATCTGCTCAAGTCGTTGGTACCCTTTGCCCTCCCGACCTCCGCATGTTCTTTCTCCTCCAACAACTACGCGAATACACCCCTGCGCCCCCGTTGCATCTTCTTCCTGTCCCATTTGGAGTAGCGCGCCGTCATATTTTAGACGAACTTTTTCTCGATTTATGCTCTTTTCCTCTGCGTCATTCGGACAATCTCACCATGTAAATGATGTTCATGAACGGTTTTGCTCCACTTACAAAAAGCGCTAACCAGCACGGTTCTAGGAGTGCTTACTTTTTGTGACACAATTACCTAGTTTCGTACACTGAATGTTTGACAACTAATGACAGCATACAACCAAAATTCTTCGCTGAACTTTTAGTACGGGCTGGCTCAGCAATTTCCTAACATGGTCGCTCTTACTACGATGACGTATGTGCCACGTTTCCGAATAAAAACAATGCCATAGAAGCGTAAAGCATAAACGTTGAAAGTTGATTGCGAAGGTTGGCTCACACGGCTCTAGCACGTAGGTACGATACGCGTTTTTATTCCATTTTACTACACAGTTCATAGGTCAGCAGTGTTTGTTGACCATCAAGAACATTACACCCTCCTGTGAAAGCACGTAGCTCTTCATAGTGGAATTGTCCATGCCAAACTCGTCCAGGCACCCGTAAATGAAGTCAGCATCCAGGTTAAGTAGAGAGAAGTATACCGGTTTTCCGGAATCGCGTGACAACCCGGAATTGTAGGCGTCATCTTCGATCACAGAGCCAAGGATCAGGTACCCGCCAGGGCGTATGAGAGAGATCTAAACGTTCAACATCGCTGACCAGTTGAAAGTCCAAAGCTGAGGTTGGGCAATGCATACTATGTTGTTCAAGGCCTTCCGATATTCGTCCTTCGTCGAGCAGGCGGACTCCAAACAGAACACAGAGATCAGGATATCGAAATGCGATGGCAGGCCCGCAGCTTCTTCAATGAATACCTCGGGCTGATGCACGTCGCATCGTACGGCGCCACCGTCCCGCACTACTCGTCGCGACCGCTCTTCGATTTGGTCGAGCTCTGGCTGGGTATAGTTGCACGTTCCTTCCGTTCTAAGTAGCCGACGGAATGTGTTTTCCAGCAGAAGTATGGCGTACCTGGACACTACGCGAATGACAGCGGTCCAGTCAAAATCTTCGCCCTTCTGCGGAGTCTCACCCTGTGACCATTGCCGAACCACGGCCACATTGTCCTCTAGAGCCAAATGTAATGAGTACCCTCGCAATAAGCCTACCCAAGTAGTCCGCTAGGTAGGCCCGGTCGACCACGTTGCGGAAGCAAATGGCCGAATAAACCGTAGGTCCCGCTCCGATGTCAGCCAGCGTCCAGTCTTTTCTGTCAGGATGCGCAAGCGCAATTGCGTAGGCAAAAGTCGGCAGTGCGAAAAGTGAGAGCCGTGTTCCATTTTCCATAGACTCGCTGTAATGAAGAGCGCTTCAAGTTTTTATCTCACATTCTGTTACTCAGGTACCCCAAAAAGAATGCTTGTTCATTTAAGGTTCATCTGCTTTCTTAATTTCGAGGATTTCCTAATTTGTTCCTGCTTCTTCTCGAGCGAATGAAAGGGGCAACGCGTGAACGAACAGCTGGCCATATGTTCCCCAGCTTTTCCCGACTTCCAGACATTGAATCACCACCCACCCATATGCTTTTGATAGGTATTTCTCCATAAAATGCCGAGAGCTTTCTAAGCTCGGTATGTCTGCCTAGTCTCTTAAGCGAAGACCCCGTATACCGGCAATCCTCCGAGTGACTTACTTGCTGTAGTAGAACTTTAGGTAGGCCAGAGCGTCGAACTCATTATCGTAGTCCTTGGGCAAAAAAACTGTCGGCGCTACAGGCGGCATCTCGAAGGAATCTGAGTAGAGCGCAGCCCGCTATGCGGCCTCGGATCAGCAGTAAGCGATAAGCTAATGTGCGCCGTCGGCTGCATCTTAAATCTTGCAGCGACGGCTTCCTCATTGTCTGCGTTCTCTCCTCCCCTCTTGAGGTGGATCGCGACCCTTCTCGACCCTCTGTTCCCAGACAGAGCGCATTTGATGCGATCGTTCACGTCACAAGCCGGACTTCGCGATCCAGCAATTGACATTTTCCTTTGTCCTAGCGACTTTCCGCTGCGATACCCTTATGCCATGGGCGGACGGGACTGTCTCGAAGGCGTCGCAAAAAAGCCCGTGCAACGGTGTGCTTTGCACTTCGCGAAATTGTCTCAGGTTGCTTGTGCAAGGTTGCCAAAAAAATGCGGATGACTAAAGTTCCCGTGGGCCCAGACTGCTCACGCATTGGTTGTTTGCCGCCTGTACGAGTACTTCACTAAGTGCGCAATGTCCAGTGGGGATCTTAACAAATAGCCCGCTTGGCGTTCCGACAGCAAACAACAGACGCATACAAAATAAGCTTGATGCTAAAACATGCCAGCGAATGGTTTCTGTCCGATGCTGCTATATTTTGAGTCGGTTTTGAGAGAAACGTGACGCAGCATGTAGCGCCTCCTGCTTATTCATGCTTCCGCTGCACCGTTTGCTTGTGCCGATCTTGCTCGGTCAAAATTCAGCGTCTTTTTTGATAGCTTCGAACTGTAGTGTGCGCGAAATTCAATCGTTTTTTGCATTGACTAAGCTTGCTTCAGGCAATAATGTCAACGGGTGTTCTCGCCTTCGTGCGAGGCGTGGACTTTTCTCGTAATGACTTCTCGGTAAGCTTTCATTCTTAGCGCGATATACTGTTCATTTCTCCAGGGAGGACGCTTTCCGGAAGAGGTTTCACAAATGTCACAAATGACTTGGCTCAAGCTTAACAGAGCGGACCTGGAAAGGGTAAAACTGTCTAGGCTTTTAACGGCGTCATCACGGAGCCGTCTAGGTTCCCGACGAACTGTCCAGTTTGACGAAGCTGGAGCATCTCCAAATGGCGCGCAACAAGCTGCAGAATGTCCATGGAGAGCTTTCGGACTTGCCGCGCCTTCGTTCGGTGATCGTTCGTAAGAACCAGGTGCGCAGAATTTGTTTATGCAAGCGCTGAGCAACAGTCTTTCAGATCAAAACATCCGGAATACCGACAGATATCTTTCGCATGAAAGACCTGACCATTATCGACTTCAGCCACAACTCGTTACGCGATGTCCCATCCAACATGGAATATGCGAAGTGTGCAATCGTGCTCAACCTGGGCCACAATAACATCGAAAGCATTCCGCCTCCCGTAAGGGCATTCCTGAGCGTTCGTATGTGTCAATGCGTTGCAGATTTTCAACAACTTAATTGATCTCAACTTCCTCGACCTCAGCTACAACAAATTGGAGACCATACCACCGCTGCGGAGGTTGACGAACCTACAAGTTTTGAAACTCAGTTTCAACCCGCTCACACAGTACCAGTTCATGCAGTCACCGAGGTAAGCTGAGGATGCCGGTAGCAGCATTATCCTTTCTATTTCAGTACAAACATACGTGTGCTGGAACTGCGAAACACACATCGCTCTCTAACCAATCTGCCAACATCCTTCGATGGCATGGAAAATCTTCAAGTACGTATTGGGGTTATTCGACGATTCCTTACTCGTTAACTTAGGAGTTGGACCTGGCGATGAACGACTTACCCGCAGTGCCTGATTGCATTTACGGGCTCAAAAAGCTGCGAAAGTTGGACCTAAGCAGCAATAAGGTGGGTAACTCCTGCGTAACGCTTCCAGCGACAAATGTGTTTAGCTCACTAAGATCGTCTTCCCCGAAGGAGCCTTTGAGAACTTGGTCACGCTGAACATTTCTTCGAACGAGCTCGCAGCGTTTCCCGATGGCCTCGTACGTTGTACGAAGCTGGAAAAGCTGTATGCGAGTTACAACAAGTTGAAGTTTGAAGGTACGTTTTCGGCGCTTTTTGTCCGACGGCCTTCACTTGTAGGCCTACCTGCTGGTATTGGCAAGCTTGTACAACTCCACGTGTTGCATCTGTCCCATAACCAACTGGAACTTATTCCCGAAGGAATCAGCAGATGCGTCAAGCTGCAGCGTCTCAAAATCGACAACAACCGTTTGATCACATTGCCTGACGGAATTCATTTGTTGCCCGATCTGAAGGAACTTGATCTGCATAAGTAGGAACCTGGTCATTCTTGACGATGACGATGGCAAATGACGATTTTAGCAATGACGACCTCGTGATGCCGCCAAAACCGTCGGATAAGCAAAAGGCGATGGCCTTCTACAACATCGATTTCTCCCTTCAAAATCAGGTACTGTTTTACTTGCTCTGCCTGACCTCGCTTCTTGCACTATAGCTGCGACTAGCCGGCCAAAGTCCTGCTTCGTCGGCGAGTTCCATGCAGAGCTCCAATACTCTCAAGGACCCAGTGCAGCGCAGGAAGGACTTTATCCGCAGAAGGCGTACTCAAGCCGACCAGGATGGTGCTTCGAAAGTGATTCAGGTAAAGCAAGGCGAACCGTGAAAACGGTGTATCAGTTATATCAGACAACAAGGGATTACCTGTTGCCTAGAACGCCATCAATCCCGTCTTTAAGAGCTTTCTTTAGGGTATGTCAAAAATGGCGAGGATGGCCAGCGAGAACGACGACTCTGAAGAAATTCAAGCACCGAAGCAAATGGGTTGGAAGGTATGATAGTCATGCGTAGGAAAAACAAATACGTGAATTTTTGCAGGAAAAGATGGAGCAGCAGAAGCCTCGACTGGACTACTCCGATATCTTCGACGAGGTACAGCTCTTCTTACTTTTCCTACCAAACGAACTTTGTAGGATGTCGGCGAGCACGAAGGCCTTTGGGTGTGGGAAATCGAAAACTTCTACCCGAGCATTCTCGATCCAAGTTTCCACGGCCATTTCTACGAAGCGGACTGCTACGTGATCTTGAAAACCACGAAGGAGCCCAGCGGCAGCTTAAATCATGCGATCTACTACTGGATTGGCGAAAAGACGTCGCTCGACAAGGGAATGTGCGCAGCTGTGCACGCAGTCAACCTTCGCAACTACCTCGGAGCATCGTGCAGGTAGGTTCTCCTCCTAGTGCGTACCACGGAATCGTGAATGCAAGCGTCGAGCAACGAAGGTTTAAGGACGATCCGTGAAGAAATGAACGACGAGTCCGACGAGTTCCTGGAGCTGTTCTCGGAGGAAGTTGTGTACATTGACGGTGCAAGGACGCAGTCCGGGTTCTACACTGTCGAGAAGCCACCATTCGTTAACCGGTACGGGGTCTTCCGCAATCAAACGTGGCTCGTTTTGTTCAGGCTGTATCGTGCATGGGTCGACGGCCCTGCCATTAACATGGAGCCAGTGCCTCTTAGTGCCGAGTCGTTGGACCCCAGATTCATTTTCCTGCTCGACACCAACAAGGTCATCTGGGTATGGAGCGGGGCTAAGTCAAGAGTAAGTTCAATCAAGAAATAGCAAAAAAATTATCCTATTTAGGTCACCGTGGCGAACAAAGTTCGACTGTTTGCCGTCAAGCTGAACAAACGTGACCGCAAGGGACAGTCGGAAATCGAGACCTGCAATCAGTACAAGACCCCTGAAGAGTTTTGGCAAGCGCTCACAGGTGCACACTATTTACCTGCAGTATCGAAGACTGACAATTATTTAGGAAGCCCGAAGAAGCCCGAGGAGCCTATCGTAGAGCATGTAGCGGCGGACTTCGTACCCGAAAGGAAGAGAATCTACCAAGTGCAGATGGGCATGGGATTCATCGAACTCCCACAGCTGGAACTAACTCGTGGCGTACTCCGGCAAGATATCCTGCACACGAAGAACGTCTACGTACTCGATTGCACCTCGGACGTATTTCTCTGGATCGGAAAGAAGGCGAATCGATTGCTTAAGATGGCGGGTCAGGTAAGAATTGCTTGCAAAACACGTGCATCGCATTGCGTACAGAAAATCGCCGTCGAACTACACCGAATGATCGAACGGCCGGAGTACACGTCGATATCGAAGGAGGTCGAAGGCGAAGAAAGCACCATGTTCCGGGCAAAGTTTACGGGATGGGATGACATAGTGCCATTCGACTTCACTATGACAGCCGAGACGGTACAGCGAAGAGGCGCCGATGTCAAGGTGAGACCCGTTTCAATTTTTTGCATCATCCTTGCAAGAAACCCAACTCTTGTTTTTCAGGTCATCATGGAGCGTGACAAAATGAAGACTGACCTGGTTTCTCTCTTTCTCGACCGCCTGCCCGCCATGTCGCACGAGGACGCCGAGCAGATGATCGACGACTACAACTACGATCTCGATGTTATCGAGCCTTTCGTTCTGGTACGCAGTCCTGATTCGTTTTTAAAATCGACGCACCGTTCTAGGAAGGCAAGAAGTTCGTCCGCCTGCCAAAGAACGAGTTCGGAACGTTCTACACTCAGGACTGCTACGTCTTCCTGTGCCGGTACAACGTTGTTAGCGAAGATGAGGAGTATTCCGACGAGGAAGACAGCGAAGAGCGAGAGGGATCCGCAGAGAGCAGCTCAGCTGACGCCGAAGCGGACAACAAGGTTCGTGAGCGGGTGTAACATGCAGCTTCATAGCACGGTTTAGAAGCCCGCTAAGAAGCAAGACGACAAAGTGGATGACTTCAAGTGTGTTGTGTATTTCTGGCAGGGCCGCGATGCAAACAATATGGGCTGGCTCCACTTCACATTCAGCCTACAGGTTCGTGTGCCTTCACTGTGCGCAAAACCAGCATGTGCGCATTTTTAGAAGAAGTTTGAAAGCCTCTTCAAGGACAAGCTCGAGGTGGTGCGCATGTACCAGCAGCAGGAGAACCACATGTTCCTCTCTCACTTCAAGAAGAAGTTCGTCATTCGCCGAGGGAGGCGCAACCTGACGATGAATCTTGGCGGAAAGTGGCCGGAGCTGTTCCAAATGAGGGCCAATGGATCTGCCATTTGCACGCGAACCATCCAAGTTGACTGCAAAGCCGACCGCCTCAATTCAGGATTCACATCCATTGTACGGTATCCGTTTTCGGTGCCAGACAGCGAAGGAAATCCGGGGAAGGTGTTCGTTTGGTTGGGCAGCAAGTCGGATCCCTACTATCACAAGCTCGCGGAAGAGGCAAGTCTCAAATCATTCATTTTCCAGTTTACGCCTATGTTTAGGTCGCTGCTGAGCTGATTTGTCGGGACGAGAACTTCCCGGTCGTGACGACAAAGGAAGGGGAGGAACCGGAGGAGTTTTGGACGGCGCTCGGTGGCAAGAAGAAGTACGACACCAACGCGGACTTCATGAACTACACGCGACTCTTCCGCTGCACCAACGACAAGGGCTACTTCAGCGTATCCGAGAAAACGGTCGACTTCTGTCAGGTATCGTGAACGATCTCTAGCCAGCGCTATCAAGTAGCATCGAGTATCCTCCCACACGCTAGTATAACCGCATTTTAAGCTACGCACATCTGTATATATGACACACTTTTAAGGACGATCTCGACGATGAGGACGTGATGATCGTTGACACCGGAGAAATCGTCTTCCTCTGGCTCGGTGGAAAGGCTAGCGAGGTGGAAGTCAAGCTGGCTTACAAGGCGGCGCAAGTCTACGTGGGCCACATGCAGATGAAGCAGCCAGACCGACCCCGGAAGATGATGGCATCGATCAGAGGGCGCGAATCGAAGCGGTTCTCACGCGTGTTCCACGGATGGGGCAAGCACAAAGTTCCAGCTGGAGATGCGCACGCATAGTCCAGAAGTCGTAGTTTCCCGTACCACACTTTCTGTTATCGGTACTAGGCGGAGCGGGTTGCGCGGAGCCTGCTTGTACATGCGCCGTGGACATACTTTGAGCATATTAACAGATACTAACCTGTACACGTGTAGCATTGCGCACTGCGTTATTCCTGTGCGTTATTTGACAACAACGTGCCATTGTACTTATCTTGACTACGCGTTGTGGACAGGCGGACGGCAATAAAACACATGCAATCGAACTCTATTGAATCGTTCGTTTTAATGCTTGCCAGCAGTTTTTTTTCATGCTACTTCTCAAGTCTCGAATTGAGCTGTTTCAGTCAGCCTTTATCCTTAGAGTCAGTCTGATTCTCACTATAGTGTTGTCTAAAAATTCCTTGTCGAGTATGAAGCGCACTTTATTACTGCCCTCTGTGCCGGTTAATCATTGGCGCTCTACGCCGGCGCGAATTCAAAAGGCGCGTTTGTTGTTCGGGCCCGGTGTGAGGTTCACATGCGCTCTCATGTTTACTGCGTGAATGAAAGTTCTTTGACCTGACCCAAAGTGCTCGATGGTCCGCTGCAGAAGAGCGTCTGGCCGGGTCCTTTGAACGCTGGTTCTTCTCCCGCCCCTTGATTGTGACAGGTTATCAGCGCCGAAAACAGTTCTCACACGCTGACACAGATCTCCGCGGTGGTCGGTATTTATATCTAGCGCGCGCATAGATCACCCCTACTCACCTTTAAAGGTCGTTCTTCTCACAGTCGTATCTTCCAGATTCACTTATACTGTCTCACAGATATGGCGCCTGAAAAGGTCACAATCGTCGGCAGTGGAAACTGGTAATTTAAGGTTTTGTTTTCAACAAGCAAATTGTTGTTTACAGGGGATCAGCGATTGCGCGCATCCTCGGCCGCACTGTGAAAGCTTTTCCGGATGAGTTCGATTCACGCGTTGTGATGTGGGTGTACGAAGAGGTGGTGGATGGCAAGAAGCTCAGTGAAGTCATCAACAACGAGCACGAGAACATCAAGTACCTGCCGGGGAAGAAGTTGCCGGAGAATGTGGTACGTGCTTTGCCTTTCTCACTGTCCTACCTTAGAGCTTGTCTAGCGATCCTTAAGAACGTTTTTAGGTGGCTGTGACTGACCTCGTCGAATCCTGCAAGGAAGCGGACGTTCTCGTGTTCGTCGTGCCTCACCAGCACGTGGAGAAGCTTTGCGGCGTGCTCAAGGGCAACGTGAAGAAGGATGCTACCGCGATTTCACTTATCAAAGCAAGTTCTATTTGCTATCATAGCCGCCATAACAGCAAGGACGTTCTAGGGCCTTGGCGAGAAGAAGGGCGGCGGCATGTGCCTTGTGTCTCAGCAGATCCGCGACATTCTCGGGATTGACGTTGCCGTCCTCATGGTAATGCGCGTGCGTAGCACGAATTGCTAATGCCAATGTTTAAGGGAGCTAACCTGGCACCGGAGGTCGCTAACGACAATTTCTGCGAAGCTACCATCGGTATCTTTGAAGCGCTATTTTGGATATGCGCTATATCTTCGTCGTTCAGGAATCCGCCAGAAGGGAGACCGAGCCAGCAAGTTGAAAAAGCTGTTCCACACCGACAACTTCCGGATAAATGTCGTCGAAGATGCCGACACAGTGGAGCTGTGCGGTGCACTGAAAGTAAATAGTAGTGCATTTTCATTTGGATGTTACCCTAACCGACGGCTGTTTTCTTTTGTAACACTTATACTCTAGAACATCGTCGCATGCGCTGCAGGGTTCTCGGACGGTCTCGGCTACGGCGACAACACCAAGGCTGCCATCATTCGTCTTGGCCTCATGGAACAGATCAAGGTAAAAACCAACGCAGCTACGCATGTACACACTCAGTGGCTTTAGTTTGCTGAGGTGTGGTCGCCTGGCACGAAGCTGGACACGTTCTTCGAGAGTTGCGGAGTCGCTGACCTGGTCACCACCTGCTATGGCGGTCGCAACAGGAAGATCTGCGAGGCATTCGTGAAGACCAAGAAGGTAGAGCAATGAACAGACAAACGCGGAATTTAATGCGGAATTTAGCCCATCCCTGAACTGGAGAAGGAGCTGCTTAACGGTCAGAGCGCTCAAGGACCTCTTACTGCCTACGAAGTGTACCAGACGCTCACGGAGAAGAAGAAGCTTGACGAGTAAGCTGCATTCAATTGTCCGTGCTAACGATACGAAAATGCCCACTTAGTACGTCTGATAACACCGCGTAGTTTAGCTTCCCGCTCTTCGTCGCCGTCCACCGAATCTGCAAGGGAGAACTGCCTCCCGAGAAGCTCATCGACAACATTCGCGACCACCCGAAGTACGCGCACATCTAGGACGCACCCCTCACTTGTGCCATCCTGTGGAGACCATCTTATGTATTAGCTGCCTTCGTTCCGGGCTATTCTGTTTGTTTCGCCGACTTAGTAGACGCATTATTTGCAGAAAATAAATTATTCGACTCAGGTCTGGCCGACGGATGTAAACAAATATGTTGTTCGAGATTTTCAGCAGCAGAAACGCTTGATGTTATTAGAAAGTGTTATGGGCCTTTTGTGACTTTCCCAGCCACCTGTGAGGTTTGTGGAAGAGCTTAGAGTTGTGTAGCTGTTTGCCTTTCTGTTAGCACTGGTGGTACCAGCTTGCTTGATCAAACGTGAATGGCTGGTTATGGCTGTTACAATGATTGTTGCTACAAGCCTTTGTAAAATTGTTACAACAGTTTCTCATGCTGTAATTGGCCTAGGCAGGTTGGACCATTTTAGCCAAACGGAACTTTACTTAACTTAACAGTGCACCTGCTTCTTTACCTATGTGCTAGCCCACTTGTAGTTTAGTTGACTGGCATCGTCATGGTATTGAGGAGTTAGGCCTTCAACCGACTGTTTTGATCTTGACTAATTTTAATCTAGCCACTGCCCAACACGCACGAGGCGGCCACACGCCCTTAGCTTTAAAGGAGATCGAAAGTCAACAAAGGTGTATAAGACGAAGGGTGAGTAAGTGCTTTCGTCCCTCGTCGACGCCACTAAGAGCTAGTGGAATGTCGCGATTGACCGTCTCGAAAGGGTCAGTCGTCATTCTCGTTTGGCGGTGTTGCAGCAAGCGTGCCAATTCACTTTGTGGTTTTATACATTTCGGCTAATGCTCCGACCACTTGTTTTCCTAATACGACGGCGTGTTTACACCTGAGCATTTTGGAGCCTCGCGCCCTATTGATGGTCCATGGCCCAAAGATTTCAATGTCAATAGGAGCACGTGATTTATGGGTGCTTGCTCGGTTGCTCTACGCGCCTGAGAGCGGGTCATCCTACGGCTCTAATGCGACCTTGCACTCCTCCATCCGTAATCAGAGCCATTAATCATTTTCGGATATGGCTCAGCACTCATCCCCAGTCGCATATGGATTCCTGCTCTGCCAAAACAGTCATTCACTAGGTCCGCGCACAAGAGAGCCTCTGAGTGCACTTGGGAAGCGTACAAGCCAGCACGGGCACCTGCATTTGACCTTCGGTGAACAACGCGCGCGGCAGACAGTCAGAGAGCGCGATAAGAGCGTGCAGGCGCGATTCTCACCGAGCGAGGATGAAGGGCAAAGGAAAGGTGGGGGAACAGGTTAAGTATACGCTGTGACGGCCTGCTGGTACGACCTGGCTGGTATGTCCTTCGGTCGGGGGTCTGCTGCACAAACGCAAACTTAATTATTTATTTTATTCCTGTACCGCCCGGCAATGAGTCGCCCCTGCGTCGCTAGAGCAGGGACATCAACCACCGATTGCTGAGCTGACAGTCTCGCTCGAGATCGAGGAGGAACTCCGGGGAGAGGGGCGACTAGCGGTGGCCTTGCGCTGCTGCCTGTTAGCTTTACTGTCTGCCACTCGTGGCGGGTCCCGACTGTCACCTGTCGGCCGCTCTGTACATACATGCATGGTCGCATTCCGTCAGCCTAGTGGTCATTTCGCTTGTTGGGTCCGCTATGGCTTACATGCAAATTCGCTCTGCGGATTTGTGCGAGATAAATCGGTCCTGGAAAATAGGTCAGCGTAGATTTACGCCTCATTGACTCTGTGTGTAGAGGATACTGTCAAACTAAACATGACAGCCTTGTCATATCCCTGGGTATAAGCATGCTTCATCCCGCTTTGAACGGTCAAATCGCGAGCTGTAAGAGAACGCTAGCGGTTTACAATGGCTTGCCTCAAACATCCTCTCATTTGCCTATGTAAAGAAGCAAGCACAAAAGGTTAGGTGTTCGCCGTTCAGAACTTATGCAACGCGATACCGTGTGGAGACTGATTAATAATGCGCCTTTTGTACGGATTTCTCACAGGCTGACCTTGTATGACCTTTTGGCTCCGCGGCGATTGGTGGTTGAGTTCGATATTCTCGACAGTGCTCCCTCGCCTCCCGGCTCGCCAGCGCCGCATCCAGCGCAGGCCTGACCGCAGCAGCAGCAGCGCGGTGGTGGCGGTCCTCCGCGTGCTTCGTCCTTTTCTGGTGCGGTCCTCCTGCGAGGCTCGTTTATGCATCTTTTTTGAGGGCGCCACAAAGGTCCCTTTCACCTCTGTGGCCGCAGCAAATGACCAGCCGTCCAGTTCGTCTTTGTTTCTCACTCAAAACCTTCGCCTGTTTGTGCAAATCCCGACAGCACATCGCTTTAGTGGTGCTGCCTTCTTCTCGAATGACAGCTTTTTATGTATGCATAAACGGCTAACAGCACCCGGCGTTCGTTCTCGGATGGTTTTCCCAGCAGAAGGAGCAGCGGAGAGCCAGCCGATATCGATTTTCCTGAGGGCTTTGCTGGATCAGAGCAGCTCTCCTCAGCTCGGCTTAGCTCCTTCCATCCATCTGGACAGAAGGAGGCTACTCGTCGGACCATAGCTTCCATTCCATTCCGCGTATCCCTTCTCTGTTCAATGTTTCTGCAACGGGATGAAGACACCGATGCGATTCCTTCCCTTGAGAACTTCCTACGCCCTTAAAGCATAATGATCACCGTTCTTCGAATTCACATTGATTCTTGACAGCCAACTTTACGTCATTTGGCAGACATCGAGACAATCTGTCATTTTCTGATGTGACCTAGTGCAGTGCATCTGGCTGATGCTGGCATATTCTGACGTCGTTTCGGCACGATGCTTTCGGCATAGTCTGTACCCGATTTGCCTCCTAGGTTTTGCACTGAGAAAGTTCCACGGGCGCGCATCCGAGTGAGCCGCCGGCCCTTGCCAAAGTCGCTTTGGACGCACGGAAATAACCCGGTTTTTACGACTCTCGTTATAATACCAGATGTGGTTGGAGGCCGGCGCTGCCACACATATGTATCGACATGTTCTTTCTCTTCGAACCCGTTGAGTCACTGGCCGGTGGACGAACGTCGCTCCCCAAGCGGACCTAGTTTGCCTATGTGCTCACCTATGTGTGCACGTAGTGAGCACCCGAAACGCGTTCGGTTCGTGGAGGACCCTATCAGCAGCCAGCCAAACTACTTACCCACGACGCACAACACGACAGCCACATCCTCTTCTTTCTGACTGGTTTTTAATTGCCGCAGGGGAGGCGCTTTGATGCGTAGAGGAATGAGCTTCTCTCCCCCATCGCTCTGCATTATTGTCTCAAAAATTGCTTATCCCAGGCTCCTTCAACGCCATAACTGTCATTTCATTAGGCCCAATCAGTGCGTGATCGCTGCTGCACTGTGTCGCTCGACGTGCCCCCTGAATTGATAGTCGTGTAGCGCGCTGTTCGTGTACTTTGGTTGGTCAGTTGTAGCACGTCACATGTCCCGGCTGCTACTACTACTTAGGCGTCTGTCTGCCGTAGAGCCCCTAGAGTAGACTGCATTTTGGGGAACAGCTCGTGCTCGTCTAAGCGTCCCGGACTTTAATTGACCTGTTTCAGCCCTGACCGTTATCAGGGAGCAATCAGCGTGCCACTTGTCGTGTTGTGTTTGGTCGGGAGGAAGGTGGAATTCCGCTTCCTTCCGACACCGACTAGAGCAGATATCCATCCTTCTTTTCTTTCGGAAATCAGTTTCTTTTCGCCTAAGATCGTCTGCACTGATCGGCGGCATACGTCTACGGCTAGGTCCATACCGTTTCGCAACATGAGAACGATGCGCATTCGAGTCATTGTAGTGGTTCGCCGGCAAGGAGGCCTGATCAGCCTTCTCGAATGGTTGAAAATACTCGCAGTTAGTCAGAAGAATTGCATCCGGAAGCGAATGTCAGACAGTGATTGTCACTGGACCAGGGATCAGTGTAATCCCCTCAGCTGTGCGCCTGCTGCACAGGACTCGTTTCGCGATGATTGTGCGTGACCATCCACAGTTGCGGCTCCTGGAATCGATTCAGGCTGCTGCGTGTCCGTCGCTTTCTGGCTGACTGGAACCAACCGAACATCGGTACCACACACTCACTCACCGGCGATCGATCACCGGTGGTTTTTTATGCGTTGATTGCATGTGGCTCGCTAGCCACTGCCCGCCCCACGGTATATGCCTAATGGAGCCCATTCGAGTGCTCCCTTCGCGTCTTACGTAATTATCATAATCCAGGATTAAGCGAAACAAAGCGCGACTATTTCGTAGCAACCACCAGCGGAGGTATCCCTGCGCCGGACGCGGAGTTCATGCGTTCGTCCTATTACCCCCGGCAGGGACAGGTGGCATTCGCGCAAATGATTAAAACTACTTCCCCCTTTCCGTTTCTCTGACCACCTCGACCAACGGGACGAACGCTGCTCGGGCTGGTGTGGGTGCGAGTAGCCCCGGGATGGGCAGGGAAAACCGCTTCCCAGAGCCAGTTACTGCTGACTGCTTGAGAAGAAGGAGGAAACCCACTACGCTTAAGAGGAGTGCTTGCCCCATCACTTAATAGCTTCCATCGGAAATATTTTGTTTAGCAGAGGATAGCGTTGCTTCCGTTTAATGCCCAGAGGGCCACTACTAAGCGTCGTTCGGCTTCTCATCGCGAGCGACATTCCAATCCAATAGACATGCACAATCCCCCATCTGAAGTGTATTGGCATAACGAAATTTGTGGCATCGAATACGAAGCGCTCCTTCGGAAATGTATGTGCTAGCTAATCCGTCCTTCAGTTCCCATTTCACCTGTCACTGCCCTCTACGCGCTACGCTTTTGCTTCTCAGAGAAACTATAATTTTCGCGCTATCCTTTGATCCCGAGGCGCCGCTCGAAAAGCGATACCTTATGAGTTTCGGATAATCCACAGTGGATTGTTGCATATGTGGCGGCGGTGGGAACAAATGACCAGTGGCAGTGGCAGCAGGCAGGCAGCGCGTCGGCCCGCTAGCGCAGCAAAAGAGCGTTGTAGATGAATGGAAAATCTCCCTTGGCAGTTGCCGCTCTGTCAAATGAGGTAATTTTTCGATGCATTCCTGAATAACTGCCCCCATCCACAACGAGTTGTAAAATGCATTTTGGGTCCGATTTCCCTCTGTTAAAGCCGTCAACAAGACAGTCACCTGACGGCAGCTGCATTGCAGTGTCGCGTTGTTCGAAAGTTCCATTCCATTAATGAAGTCAGCAGTGGCAGGCAGTTACGCCTTAGTGGCACACTATTCCTGTCGCTGCAGGCGGCCGAGCACAATAGTTGCTAGTTGTAAATCGCGTTTGCTCATTCCCATTTTGAACCCACAGTGAATCGTAAATCAGCAGGAGAGTTATTAGGTTTACGATGTCACTCCATCGTTCCATTTCATTCCGTGAAAGTAAATGTCATTTCACCGCTTTCACATTTTGAATTGAGCACTAATAATTTCGCGCAATTGGATTAGGACTCTGCGAGCAACCGCTCTCAGTCACTCACTCATTGCAGTTAGAGAGTCGGCCCGCAAAGGCCAATATCCCGCACCCGCGCTGTTATGGGCATGAGCCGAAATCGCAAGCAACATCATCTACACAGGTGCGCCGCAACCGAATCTATCGTCTACACTGTGCTGTTCTCCTTGAAGAACGCTAGCCTGCTATTGTTGCAACGCTGAGCAAAAGTAAGAGTCGTACGCATAGCCGTGGTGAATGGAGTCGTGGTGGTAACGTATGCATCGCTGCACGTGCCAATAATACTTTGGTCATGTGTCCACTGCTTGCTGTCTCGTGAAAGCCTTCACACTGTTTTAGCGGGTATTGAAGCACTCCATTCTTTCCGTCCCACTTCGATGCTGATGTATGAGGATTCGTTTGAAATTTCGAAATTGTGCCCACCTTTCGCGTTGTTGAAACCGCGTCGGGCTAAATTACGATTGCGCCAAGAGGTATTGAACGAGTGCTACTTTGAGAGAACCGGCACAACACGTTTCGCGGACGTATTCATAAGCACAGAGGGTCTGTCAATAGCGGACCCTGAACAGCAGACACTCACTCCTCACTCGTGCGTCCATTGTTGCCGTCCGTGAAGTTGCGTGGTGTTTGTACTGGTTGTGATAGTAATTGCTGGTCGTGGCTGTCGTCCTTTCGTTCGTTCGTTTCTCGCGCTTCTATCGTGCCTCCGCATCGATTCCCCTTGACCTACATCCGCCCCTCTGCCAGCCGGCCGTCCGTCCCCTACATACCTCTCATCAACGCATTACAGTGGCTATGAGCACATTAACGTCGGTGGGACCGATGCTCATCATGGACGGTGCCAGATCGACGTTACCGCAAGGAGTGCCTTCCGCCACGCACATCGTGCCACAGAACGCCATCGGGCAGTACATGACGGCAAACGGAGCTGCCTTCCAGCATCACCTCGCAGCGTACCGCGGGGGTCCACCAGCGCCGTCGTCCGCTGCGTCGGGCAACGGCTCCGGATCGGGCTCGTCCCCGGCGCCGACCACGACAAGCACGTCGATGAACAGGTTCGTTACTGCCGCTCAATCCGTAGACTAACTTTTTGAAACAGGCGCGACTTTAGGTCGCAACGCTGCGGCGTGTGCCGAGGATGCCAGTGCAAACCGTGCGGCGCCTGCACCTACTGCCAAGACAGCCCACAGTTCGGCGGACCAGGCGTGAAGAAGCAGTCGTGCATTGAACGACGGTGCCTGCGAGTGCTGGAGAATCGCCTTCAGGTACACTATGTTTCCTTAATCTTGCTAGATCTAGAGATAATTACCTGCTTTTGCCACGATAGACGGGCAACATGACAGGTGTTAACGGTTGGCCTTGAGTAGATGGTCCGTTAAGATACGCAAATGCAAGGCCATCTGTTACAGGTGTAATTAAATCCGTCGTTTAGCGTGACGTTCCCGGCTTCAAAGCACGAGCTGGTTGCAACAATTGCGACGACTGTCGCATGCCAGACTGCCAAATTTGTCTCGTCTGCCTTGATCGAAGGTACGTTTCGTTTTGACGTACGATAATCATTCATCTCTTGTAGATTTTTCGAAAGCCGTTACATGCCCGGTGCGCTGTGCGCGAAGAAACGGTGCAATAATGCAACTAGTCTTGAGCTGCCGCCCACTCCAGGCGGTGGAAACGATAGACAGGTATGTACACGTTTGGACCAAGAAGCGTTCAAGCAGTGCTTGATCTCCCTTACTTTGACTCAACCGGTTTAGGGCTTGAAACGCTCATACGACAGCAACTATGACTACTCGTCGAAACGACGTGGCGTCGACTCGAATGGTGCGAACCAGAGTGCCTTAGGCGGAATGCAGGTCTCGCGGGTCGGAAGCGCTTCAACTCAGGACGCAGTGCTCTACGCTGGTGCCCCACCTCATCTACAGACGCTGCGAGTGCTGCCGCCTCCGCCACCGCACGCGCTGGCCGCAGCGGCACACCACATGAAGTACGGCATTCTCCAGTTACACCACAATAAGCGAGTTTCTTTCCATTCCTACGCCAAACAACACTAACCCATTGCCGGGTCCAATAGGGCCTTACTAACGCTACACATCGTTTCATACCCATAGATAACTGGCTTTTTCAGCTTGCTAGTGCCAATGGGCGCAGTGCCGACAAGCGGGCCGTACGGTGACCTGTCAGGTCAACCACCGGCGTCGCAAGCTTCGGCGAATGACGAGAACCCGGCTTCGTCGAATGGCTCCATCACGAACGGTCACTCGACGCCGCTTCAGACCGCACCGCTTCTCGCATTCCAACCGCCAAATGGAAGCATTTACGCGCCTTTCGGGTTCCCTCCGGCCGGCACTCCTCTTGATGCGATGGCTGCTGCTGCGGCGGCGGGAGGCATACCACCTCACCTCATGAATCCCTACCAGCCACCGAAGATCTTCAACTACCCGAAGTACGAATACTACGAGAACGATTCAGCGTCGTCACCTCAGGATCCATTCGTGCCACCGTCGTACGCTCCGGAGATGAAGAACGCTGTCGTACTTCAGCCATTATAATTCCCGTTCACTTGTCTTCCAGCTAAACTGTTCGGCATTCGGTATCGAGTTTCCGAAGTTGACAGCAATGAATGCCAAATGGTACACCCAACGAATATCCTGCCTGCATCTAAGTTCCCAAAATCACTTTAATTCCTATTCGCTTAACGTTTGCATTACTTAATGTCCTCCTTTCCTTTCCTATATTCAAGTGCTAAAGATTCTCCCACCAATGTGCACTCTCTGGTTACCGTCTAAATGTGATACTCTTTGTGTCTTACCGCCTGTGTCCTTCGCTCATACCAACATCTTAACGTTTGCGTAACCATTACCTTAACTTAACGAAAGAATCTTTAAGGTTCCTAGAGGTGCTTCCTTGAAGCTCTTGGTGCTGCATTAGTTTAAAGCTCAAGGAGTACCTGCGGACCTTGTCCTGTTGCCCTAAGACAACGTATTCTCGCCTCCACCCGAGAACTTGTATAGGCCGTTCTTTTCTGCATAATCTAGGTGTTACTTATTTATTTGCCTTTCTCACTTCGTAATAACACATTTCACATAATGCATAAATGAACTCAGATTAACGAACATTTTCTTCGATCGTAATAAAAGCTCCATAACCTCGCAACAATGGTATGGTGCCTCCTATTCGCGTTATGAGTAAGATCCGATGCGACTAGGTATCCACGAAAAAAGGTCTCAGTTTTGTTTAGGAACTAAAGTGCTCGGCTTATGCAAACATGTTTGAAGAGCCCATTAGGGGCGGCTGTTAAGTTCCGCGTTATACTGCACTGAATTTTGAGCGTCGTCGGCGCAAGGTTGGGTACTCGGCGTCACTGGAATAGGGACATGTATCTTGGGTTGTACTGTTTTCTACACATGAATTTATCTATCGAAAGTCGTCTTCGGGACAGATTTTCAGGATGGCGCACTCGGAGTATTGTAACGCCGAGCATGTGCTACATCAAGATGCATGCAGGAGGACGGGAAAGATCGGAAACGTACGCTACAACATGGCATGCTTTCTGTTGCTACTGGTTCTGTTGGATATGGTACGCCATTGTAGTATCGAACGTACTGTTTAAGAATGGGCCATTCCTAAGTTAGGTGTTGCGCAGCTCTCGAGCACATACTTTTTCCACCACTCAACATAGCCTGATTGGCTCTTAAGAACGCAACATTTGTCCTCGTCAGGAACGAGCAACGCCCGCTATAACTTTTGAACATTTTTCTATGCTCTGAGCACCTTAACATCATCTGCTCATTGCCGGCTTAGTTGCATCAAGGAACACTTTTATGCTAGGAAAGGCCTATCGTTGCTTAAGCTTCTACAGGAAAAACGAAATGTCATTTGCATTTTGAGTGACACTAAGCAGCATTGTTCGTAAATATTTTTATGCACGCGGTCACTATTTAGCCGCATTAGGATATCGATTATGTCCGCTTGGAAGAAGCTGAGAGCCTGGGGCAGCGAGGTCCAATAAGTAGCGACCGGGCGCGACACGCGTCCAAGCTGCTGCAAATCCATAACCCCTTCGGAGAGCTATTGTCTTTCGGGTGGTACGCTCCCTTTGATTCGTCCTCACCAGTGAGGTGAAATCACGTGAGTGTCACAGGTTCTCCAAGTGCCGGCTGGTTGCTACTGCACAGCAGCACAACAACCTGAACTCGCAGGAACAGAAAGCCAAGTGCTCTCGATAAACACCGCTAGTCACCAGTCGGGTGAGCTGAAACTGTTCTCGATAACGTCCGTTCACACCGTTTAAATCACCCGGTAAATGATCTTGTTCGTCGGGGTGTCGACTTGCTAATTCGCGCGCTCGCCACGTACGCCACACGTGCGATGACTGATCCGTCGCACGCGATGCAGAGCTCGACGACGAGCAGTTCCAGCGAGGTTTGTGCGTTCTTCCCGTTCCCGACTGTTGACACAATAGCCACCGTCACCCCTATCAATGCACTACTAGTCACCACCGGTGTTGACAGCTGGCGGGGTAGCCCATGTACGACTCCGTCTGCTCCGTTTGCTCCCGAAAGGCGATACGTAGAGCAGCGCGACGAATCGATCCCTTACAGGTCGTTTATGGAGCGGGCTCCGGGACCGGCTCAGAGACGTCGGAGAGGGTCATGACCGAAAAGGTCCAGATGCTCGCGTCGGCCATCTACAAGGAGTTCGAGTCCATGATCCAGAAATGTGGCGAGGAAAACGTCAAGGTAAGCGGTGTACTTAACAAGAATTCCTACGAAGGTGGTGTGAATCTTTAGGACTTGATGTCGCTGGTCGTCAACATCCTGGAGAGTCTCGACTTGGCCTACCTCGAGAAGGAAGAGCACCTTGTAGACTTGGAGATGCTAAAGGTAGGCAAGCTCATCGCGGTTTTTATAACTCACGGATATGTTTAGGAAGAGAATGAGCAGCTGTTGAATCAGTACGAGCGAGAGCGACAGATGCGCAAAGCGCAAGACCATGTAGGACAAAGGTTGCTTATGGCGGCTAGACTTTATTTTTAGAAATGCCTCGAAATCGAGGAAAGCCTCATGGAGCAGAACAAGGAGCTAGAGGCAAAGATTGACTCGCTCGAGTCGATCGTACGCATGCTAGAACTGAAAGCCAAGAATGCAACAGATCACGGTAGGCAACTCGCCTTATTGAGGCACTTGAAAAATGTTTTAGCTAATCGTCTCGAGGAGCGAGAAGTCGACCAGAGAATGGAGTTTGACAAACTACACGAACGTAAGCAAGCGTAACCCAGCGGTACGGCTACATAACGTATTCAGGCTACAACGAACTCTTGCGGACGCATATTGAGCACGTGGAACGGACAAAATTCCTTATGGGAGCCGACAAGTTCGACATGATGCAGTCGCTGCCGTCAGGTCGTGGAAAGTGAGTAGCGTCTTGTCGCATACGCCATACTCAGCTTGTATCTCAGGACTCACGCGATGGCAATGAGCATGGACACGAACGTGCGCGGAATGTCCGACATAATCGGCGCTGTTCATATGTCGCAGAGCACCCACACAGATGTCAACCTTGCGAATCACATCAGCAATGAACGTAAGCTCACTGTGGGCTCTATACCCTAGCTACTAACGTGTTACAGGCGACTGGCATGAAGAATTCGGGCAATCAGCAGATTTCGCGCTCACACCACGTGAGGACTCGACCGATGAAGGAGCCCGATCGGAGACTAAGTCGCTGAAGGAGGTCTCAGAAAAAGAGGAGGGCAAGACAAATGCAGAGAAGAGGTAGGCTAGAAACAACGAGATGATGTGAACGGCTGCTTTAGTGATGCTGCGGGAGAAGCGGAAGAGGATTCCCTAACGGCCGACCTGACAGGTATGTGCAATCGAGCCATGCTAATAACCCTATGGAATAGGGCAGCGGTAACCGCAAGTAATCTCGTACTCTTACAAAAATAACAAAGTCGCAGAAAAAGGCCTCAGAAAAAAGATAGTGCAGATATGGACCGAATTAGGGCTTGCTTTGCCTTCCGTACACATAGGCCATTTAATAGCGGGACCCTACGTCAAAGGATTGGACGTTGGTCTTGGGCTGATTCCACCTTTCGTTTTCCAGGAGGAATGGGTCCGCAATAGCCGCAGCTAATGTCGGAATTTTTGTTTTGGAAAAGTGGTGTGAAGTCCTTTCCTCCGCATACGCAGGCAACCAAGATCATAAAATGTGGAGCCTTGTGCGACATTTCGTCGTACGATCGCATGAATAAGCATACAAGTGTAATACTTATTTTTCACCTCTCCTGAAAAATCATCATGATCTTTATACGCCTTTTTCGTACAGGCGCTCTGGTAGATCCGGCGGAGTTCGCGTCAGCGGGTAATTTTTCGGTGTGGCATGTTAGCCTTGTGACCATTGCTGCCTAATGTTGTCGCTTGTACAATATCTAAAAAGTTCCGGGAGTATCGACCAGATGTTAAGGTTGAGCTCCAGTAGTAACAGTGTGTGTCCCTAGCGCGTTCCTTTTTATACGATGATTAATTGATATTTTTGTAGTCAATGACACGTTCATCGGTACGTTAGGTGTTGTGATCTGTCTCGCTGTCTCTACCCGTGGTCGTGACCTACTCCATTTGGCATTAGAATCACCTTTATTCACCACACTCCCAGATGTTTTATCTGCGTTGCAAACCCTAGTTGTTGTGTAAATGTTTGTGCTGACAGCAAATTGACAAGCTCAAATTCGCACCGAACGCCTGCTTCTTTAGGAATGGGTCGCGAGGTGGAGAACCTCATCAGGGAGAATACGGAGCTTCTGGAAACGAAGAATGCCCTCAACATCGTCAAGAACGACCTCATCGCTCGTGTCGATGAATTATCGAGGTGCGCAAGAACGTCTTACACATCAACAATGACCATTTTCAGTGAGCAAGAAATTTTGCGCGAGGACATTCGAAGTCTTGAAATGGTGAAGCTGAAACTGAACGAACGGATTCGCGAGCTGGAGGCCGAAGTCAAGCAGTTCAAAGAGAAGCAAGAAGAGCCTGATCCGGAGGTGACTAGATATAAAGCTGTTCGTCACGTTACAAACGAGATTTAGGAAGACGTTCCGATGGCCCAACGCAAGCGCTTTACCCGCGTTGAGATGGCACGTGTTTTAATGGAGCGCAACCAGTACAAAGAGAAACTGATGGAGCTGCAGGAAGCAGTGAAGTACACGGAAATGCAGCGACAGAAGAAGATGAGCGCTTCCCAGCCGAACAACAATGGACACAGCCGCATCTGGGACTTGTACGTCGCTCAGTTATCTCTATCGTTCAATAGTACTTTAGCTTCTCTGGACTGTTCGGTGAGACACAGCCGAAGCAACAGCTTCCGCACCATCGAAGAAGCGGACGGCGACCTGATGGCAAAAAGAAGAAGGTCAACTTCGACCTGGATCTGGACAGGTAGGTTGCTGCTTGTAGTTCATGCCTTAAGCATCGAAACTTGCGTCATTTGCTGTTAATGTACGACCTTTGTCGTACCTCATTTGTCTGTAGCATTCAAACACGTAACAAATATTGTGCCCCTCTTTTTAGCGTGCAAGAACGCAGAAAAGCCGAGCGTCGACAGCAGTACAAGGCTGTTAGTCAGCACATGAAGAAGGACGACGAGTCGCGGACACAGGCCTACGGATGGTCCATTCCTGCCTCGGTGGATACGGCTTCTACAAGCGCGACCATTCCCGTGCCTGTATGTTGCCGTCCACTGCTCGACCGCAAGCCATCACTGAAGGTATTGCAGCAAAAAGTTTGCTATATTCAGCAACGCTCGTTCAGATTTGGTGTGCCGCTGCCGCGATTCTTCGCGGTGGGAAAGCGCAAGACGGCGCGTTCATCACGGACAACGACTTCAAGAGTGACGCAACCACTATCACGGTTAGCATAACGACAAGTTTTTGTAAAGCGCACTTGCACTTTCTAGAGCGCCGGTGAGGAGCTGAGAGTATGGGAGCGAAGCAGTCTGGTGTGGATCTGCAGCTCTAACGAGCGAAGCAGCTACGTGACCGTCCTGGACGCCAACAATCCCAACCACGTCCTGGAGTGTTTCCCAGTTTGCGACGCGCATCTGCTTTGCATAACGTCGGCACCAGGCATGAACTCCAAAATGTATCAATGCTGACTAGAACTTTTCAGGAGCTCATCCGTCCGACATGCCGAACAGTGGCGAAGTGCAGAGAAATGGCGGCGGTATACCGAACACGCCCATTGATATCGGCGACTTCGAATCGTTCGGCGCCGTGTTCTGGGTTGCCATGCGCAGGTCGGACTATGACGAAGTGCCTACTTACTGCGCAGTGGACGAGAAGGCATCGCCGCGTCGCACAAGAGACTGTACGCAGCTAACCTTCTACTTGTTGCAACTGGCTTTTTAGTCAGCGTCAGTGAAGGCGGTGCAGAGCCGAGCGAGGCCGAGGAAGCGACGGATCCAGGTATTTTCCCGAGACTTTCACTACAGCTTGCTGTCATGAAGGTAACAAAGCGGAGTCGGTAGCGCAGCCCGAGGCCACCAAAAAAGAGGCACCGGTTGGGCTGGAGGCCATTTCCACCTTGAATAACGAGGTGCCTGTCAGTGGTCTGAAGTGCTTGCTTCTCGAAAAACAGCCACCTCTGGCCCGTCGTCCGTCACAAGCGTCACCGGTCGAGGACAACGCACCCGGAAAAGGTGTCTCTCATTGAGCCTTCGGTGTCGTAGTCGTGTGCTGGTGGAGGGTCTTTCTTTCCTAACTGCAGCCGTTGGCGACTAAACTGCTTTCACTAGAGCCTTTCTCGTAAAATAATTTCTTTCTTGGGCTATGAGTTCACTTGCGCAACACTTGGGCACTAGGAATGCACTGCTTATTCGCTTGCACGTAGCGAAGGAATCGTCGGGAGAATCAATGCTTTTCAGAAGAACGTACTCTGGCCACGTACAGCGGCCTGCCACCACATATCCGCGATTCTCTTGGTCGTTACGATAAGATCCCTACGTCCACTGCCTTACCAACTATGTGGATGGGTGCGGAGAATGACTTGTAAGATCTCACCGCGTTAGGCCTCTACAGGGCTTGCATTTAGCATTCATATTCACGGCGCTACAAGCGAATGGAAGAAGCCTTTGAGACGCGTGAAAATGCCTGATGCGGTTCTACACATCTTGTACGTTCGTGGTTCCGTTAGCCAGTTACGTATTCTGCCGTACATGCATGCACGTTTTAGGCATTACAAGGGCCGCATGTTCACGGCACTAGCAAACGGCTCCATTGCAGTGTTCCAACGAGCTGAAGGTAGGCCTTCAACACTCTCAGTATTACGTTCAGGATAACTTTAGACGGAACGTGGTCTGATGCGGGTTACCATGTCATCCAGTTTGGCAATGCCACCAGCTCAGTATGCCACCTTACGCTAGTCGGAGATCGCATTTGGGCGGCTTACCGCAACTGTGTCGTCGTCATTAATCCGGAGGAAATCAAAATAGAGGTCATTCTAGCCATTCCGCATCGAAGTTATCCAATGAATGCTTATAGGGGGCGTTTGTTGCTCATCCGAGAAGAGACAGTCAAGTGCGCGACGTCGTTTCAGTTGGCGACGGCGTATGGCTGTCCGTCCGCCTGGACTCTACCATCCGCCTGTACCATGCTCAAACTTACCAGCACCTACAGGATGTCGATATCGAGCCATTCGTGGTGAAAATGCTTGGTACGCACATTCAGGAATGGAATCAGTTGGAGTCTACGAATTTAGGCACACGTCTTGACGTCCTTCATCTGCGGATAACGTCGCTTAGCGCGCTGAACAAACGCCTCTGGATTGGCACTGGCACGGGAATAATCATTTCCATACCGTTCAGTCAAGGTACTACAGCAAACGAGAAGTTGCTTGCTCATTCGATGCGTTTAGGTGCATCAAAAGTTGAAGTGGAGGACAAGCGGGCGTCCAGCGACGAGCCTCGAGGTCCGGGTGGTCTGGTTCGAGTTTACGCTGGTGATGCGTCGAAGGCCGACGCCAACTCAGCGGTGCCTTACTGCAATACAACTAACGCGCAGCTGAGCTTCCATGGGCACAAGGATGCCGTGCGCTTCTTCATGTCGATGCCTTCCGGTAAGATTCGTGGGCATTGAACGGATTACCAAATGTTGACTACCTAGACGAAATTTCTGCTCCCGACGCATCCGCGGTAGAAGTGCGGAAGCTCCTCATGATGTCAGGCGGAGACGGATACATTGACTTCAGATTGGGTTAGCCAGTTTCTTTGAAATATCCGCTACTATGCGATTTCAGGAGAAGACGACGATACGGAGGCCAACGTCGGAGAACAAGTACGCGTCCGCGACATGTCCCATCTAATCGTCTGGGAAATGGAATGCCGAAGCCCCTCTGCAGCTGATGCAACTTAAGCATCGCGTAATGTCCTAACATCATTCCTATTCCTAATGGTAACTGAAGTTCTGAGTACTCCTATTTTGTCATAATTGCAATTTCGTTTTGTCTTCCCCTGCAAGTGGCCCACTTCTATTTAGTTGCTTCATCCGTCTAGTTGGCTGTCTGTCTTGCCAAACGCTTCTCTCGGTACGTCTACTCGAATGAGCATTTATGTATGCAATGCTTATGGTGTCACAAGAACCCATGTATAGGCCTACAAGGACAGTGCCTATTCGCGCTGAGATATTGCATAACGGATTCGCCCGTGATTTTCACATCCATGTCTAGTCTTCTTCTCTCTCCCACTGATACATGTCCAACTTGAATAAATTTTTTCGTTGCGAGGGGCTTTGTTGCCGAAAGTATGAACAAAAAATAGTTTGCTCTTTGAACTCGCGACTACGCGAAACGTCAGGAACAAAGTCGGGAGCTGCTCACTGATCATTCTCAGTTTCGAAACAGGGGGAAGGGCTTTTACGAAAGCCGCTCACTCGTACCCGTGACACTCTCATTCACGTCATTCATTTGCTCCCTCACATTGTGAAAGTTGGCTTTCTGCAGGCATAAAGGCAGGGTGCTACTTAATTTTGAGTGACTTGCTATTTAATTTACGATATGGGTTCCAGCATCCGCAACCTTTTCGGCTGGATACGTAGTGAACGTAAAAAGAAGCGCGTTTTGAGTTCGCGCCGCCAAGCGTTTTCGTGACAGTTCCTCGTGTCTGTCGTTCTAGTGATTTCTGCAACGCACTTGTCTGATCACGTTAGACGAATGATGCTCTAAATTTTTCTTGTTTTGAAAGTTCCGAGCTGGTATATATTAGGTTCGGTTAAAAAGACGCTGATAATCGGTACTGCGTTGTGTTCGCAATTCAAGGTTTCTTAGAGCTAACGAAATTTGCTTAGATGGTTCGACGTCGTTCTCCTTCTCCTAGCGGCCCCGTTCGCAGCCGTGCCACTCCTGCTCCGCCACCGTCGTACAGGGCTACCCCAGCCCCGACTGCCACGCCGATGCCAGGAGCTCCCTCGCGAGGACCTGGCCTTATGGGCCAGATGGCCGCTACTGCGGGTGGTGTTGCTATCGGATCGGCTGTGGTATGTTACTAGCTTTTCGCTTGAGCTATCGGGATATTATGATATTCAGAGTACCTTGTAGACGGACCAAGGGTAACGTTTTCTAACGATTGATATTTCAGGGCCATGCTGTCGGCAACATGATGACGGGTGGCAGCAAGGAAAATGCGCCGGCTGAGTACGCCCAGGCTCCTCAGCAGAACGTGGCCCAGCAGCAGCCGCTGCAGAACCCATGCGAGTTCGAATGGCGCCAGTTCATGGAATGGTAGGCAGTATTGTAGAAGAGCATCGCAAACTAAAGTTGCACTTTCAGCTCTCAGAATCAGTCCGACTTGAGCCTGTGCCAGGGCTTCAACGATATCTTCAAGCAGTGCAAGTCCCGATACACTTCCCAGTAAGCAGCTTCGTCGAAGAACAAACAACTGACGACAGCATATACCCCTAGAGTGCTTACCCAACGTCTGGACATTGTCTATGTAGTCTGTGGAATAAACTTAGCGACAAGGATCGTTGAACTTGGTTCTCGTCTTAATTCAGTTTTAAACGAGTGGTCCTCGCAACTTTTAAAACCCTAAAAGGTTAGAAGATCCTTAGGCCAACTAAGTGCCTGCAGCTGGCACCAGCTAGGCGATTTAGGCGGTAATAGCTAGAGTTCCATAGTAGTCTACTGGATGAGAGATGAGCTTGCCTTAAATTTTTTGCACTGTTGTTCAATCATGACAGCTGAAGTGCGGAATGATGTTTACAAGCTTATACAATTTTCTCTTATCAATGCGTCCCTGTCTCTTGCTAGGCTAATATTTGCACAATTCTTATTCACGATCATGGAGCCAGTGTAATCCACGACTTCCGGTGCGTTCTCGACATTTGGCGTTTTGTTGACAAACGGGTGTCGCGAGCTCATTAACTCCTGCCGTTTTACGACCATATCCATACGTCCATTACACCTCCATTCGTCGAAGAGAGACGCTAGTGCCCTAATGCTGAATTCAGGGATGTCGGGCGGTTTCCATCCCGACTACGCAGACGAAGCAAACCGTGCTCCAGGGCCAGTGGTAACGGCAACGTCAATGCAGTTGGCCTTCCCCGGCAGCGTTCCGTCCTACGTCCCCCACAATCTGACGATGGGCAACTTTTACGGGCCAGTACCAGCGGCATTTGACCCGACGATTGGCCGAGCAGGATCCAGCTTTCCCATACAGCAAGGGCTTCCTGCCAGCGGCAGTTACATGCCTCAGCAAATGGTACTATACAACTCAAGTCCATCCCATAAGACATTGATTACAGCCGGTTCCTGCCGACTTTGCCAACCATAACGCGCATAAACCACCGCCATTTGCGGATCAAGAGGATACGTCAATAGCCCTACCGTCGTCGTCCCACCAGATACCCACTAGCTACGATCCTTGCGCCCATGTCGTCCAAGTGCTGCTGTGCTACCATCAGGTACTGCTTAAAATTCCGAAAAGACATGTCCACGTCTCTCTAGGGAGGAGAAGACCCGGAATTTATTCGTAAAGCCATCGAGAGCCTTGTAAAAAAGCTCAAGGATAAGCGATGTGAGTTGGATGCTTTGATATCAGCGGTCACTTCCGGAGGCAAGCAGCAGACCAGCTGTGTGACCATCCACGTAAGCAGCGTAGCGTCTCACAAAGCGTCATTTATTGGTTCAGAGATCTCTCGACGGACGCCTACAGGTAGCAGGCCGCAAGGGTGTGCCGCACGTCGTCTATGCCCGGATTTGGCGTTGGCCGAACGTTAACAAAGGAGAGCTTCAAAAGCTTGCATGCTGTACGACACCTTCTGACCACCAGGACCTGATATGCATTAATCCCTTCCACTACGAACGTGTTGTCTCATCCGGCTTAGGCAACATCGGTTTGTCGACCAGTTCCGGTGGCCATACAAATAAATATTCCTCTTTTTTAGATATGGGTTCGTTAAAGATGGATCCCTTGCCTCGTCTCTCTGACGGTGATAACGGCGATGCGGATGACCTGTCGGAAAGTGACGAGCTTGACAAGATGGAGACAGAAGCCGACAAGCCAGCCGAACCTTCTAAATCTGGACCGCTGCTAATGTACGGCCCGCATCAGCAACCGTCCTGCGTCGTATCACACCTTCCCTCGGGCGACACCGTCAAGAGCGCTGCGTTGCCGAGCTTCCTGCAGGAGCCAGAGCGTCCTACACCATCCGCCTATGAAAGCAGCCAACCTCATGGCGTACCAACCGGGAACGAAGCACCGGGCTCAACTAACTTGGCACCATCAAACGAGAGAAACATGTTCGGCATGCAACGATACGATAGTATCCGCTGTAAGTTTTTAGATCCATCCAGGAGAACATAAATGTATGCAAAACGTTGAGGTTTTAGACAACTTGGACCGCGTACGCATGCCGCAAGCTCCAAGCAGTAGGTCTTTGGGCTGGTAATTTCTTGACGCGCTGAATTTAGTGCCCGAACACTGGTGCTCAATCACCTACTATGAGCTGGACACGCAGGTTGGCGAGAAGTTCAAGGTGCCATGGGACCAGAGCGAAGTCGTCATCGACGGTGGCATGGACCCTGCCGGCGCCCGGTCGGGCCGATTCTGCCTCGGAGCTCTATCGAACGTACATAGAAGTGAGGCGTCCGAGAAAGCGAGGTCTGAGGAATCAGCGTTTCTAAATCCAACACGTAGCTTTATAGAATCCATATTGGGAAAGGCGTTCGACTGAAGATCAGCCCAGATGGGAGCGTCTATCTTGAATGCTTGTCACAAAAAGGCGTCTTTGTCCGGAGCTACTACCTGGACTTTGAACATGGTCTGATTTACGGTTCCACGGTTCACAAGTTTTGTACCGGAGCGGAGAAGAAGGTACGAGGACAAATGATTTATGCAGCTCTCGACTGCACCTTCATCGTTTTTAGCTGTTCGACCTACGATGGGCGTACGCCGAGATGTGTGAGCAACGACAGAGCGCTCAGATGGCAGTTGTGGCGCAGGCATATGCCGTTGCCGGAAAAGCCGTAGGAGTTGCCCCGTCTCTGATTGAGCGTGCAGGCACTGGCGTGGACGGTACGCTGTAAGCAACAACTTAGCTAGTAACCAGCTCGGTTTGCAGATCTTCGACGGGTGTGCTGCACTATCGCGATTAGCTTCGTCAAAGGATGGGGTTCGGGCTACAACCGTTCCAGCATTAAGGAAACCCCGTGCTGGGTTGAACTGCATTTGCACAGACCCCTACAGTTGTTGGATATGCTGCTTCAGAAATGTCCTTGAGCTCTGCGCTGTTAACTTGGAAGTTTTGTACACCTTTCCCTTCTGTATTGCTCGAAAATTTCGTTTGTATCATTTCCATTTGTCCCGGTTGTGATTTGGGTGCGAGCCTATGCGTCGTCGCTTTAATCTTCACTTAATGCATGTGCACTTTTGTCTCTCATTCACTTGTCTTCTGGCCTTAATTTCACTTGAAAGGGTGTAATACACTTCATGATGCTGAGAGAACAGCGGGGCCTCGACTGAACGCTGAATGTAATTCGAAACCATGAGTTCCATGCACAATGACTATCCCTTGGTAGGGCTTAACCCTTCATTAGCAGAACGACTTAGTCAGACTAGGTTACGATTACTAATGTCCATGGCGACAGGCTCACCTTCGATACTTGAATTAGGGATTATGCTTCCTCATTCGCCGTAGTGTTCGGGACGGGCCGTGCGAAACGGCCCGTTTCCCGTGCCCGTTTTTCACGGGCACGGGGAACGGCACGGGGGGGGGGGGTCAGCACGGGAACGGGGAACGGCACGGGTGGGGGGTCTTACCGAACACTAATTCGCCGATGCCTCACGCTTGCACGTTTTAGCCGTGTGATGCGTGTCATGGAGGCCTTCTAACGCACGAAAGTTGCTCTTGAAACAGTCGCCGCGGCGATTTTATCGCAGGAATCTGCGGACAACAAATACGATGTTGCGCATTCCGTGGGCACAGTGGCCGTAATCGGTCAAAATGTCTTTTCCCCTTAGGCTTACATCTAGTGGGCATACCTAGGTATTGTTGAAATCGTATACAGTGAGTTTTCATGACAGGATCCTGTATGAAGCAGGATTTACTTCTGTCGCATTTACAACATGGAAAACGATGCACCCTCATGGGTCCATTGCCACTTTCGAGACTCTTTTTGCAAGTGACACGCGCGATAAGTGGCGACAAATTTGCCTAACCGGATATGAATGTGCCGATCGGACAGTGAAGGTCGGCCGCGGTACCCGGCTTTGGACAATGAGCCGCGCTCGTGGCTTCCGTTGCCGATTCGTTACACCCCATGTGCCCGGCGAACAATTGGCGAACGAATCCATGCCGACCGCCGGAAAGAGGCGGACTGTAACCTCCCTCGTTCACCTTTCTCCTTCGTTCCGATCGGCCCTCGTTGAGCACGTACCGCTGCAGACATCGGAGGGCTGAATGACCATCGCTGCCCAATTATGGTTCCTCGGACAGCTCGATTAAATTTATTCTTCTCCAGTTGTTCCTCATTCCGTCCCATGCGCATGTCACTTTTTGCCGCACGCGGCTTTCGCGCTAAGCTGACCTTGTCGGAGGTCCAGTGGTTTAAGAGTTTTGTTTCTCGGTCCTGACCATGCCTCGGTACAAGCCTTTGCTTCAAAAGCATGGTCTTTGTGTGATTTGTCTTCCTCTTTCCTAAAGCTTCATTCAGATTTCGTTGTTTGTTGCTGACTCCGATCCACTTTTGGCAATCAGTAAACGGGAAAGGGTGTGCCTAGCGACTAGCCCGGTGCATGCCAAGTTGCTGCGCCCTAATCTAAGCCATGCATTAACGCTTATGTAATGTTCTGGTTTGGCCTCTGATTTCATTCAAACAAAAAATTGCAACGGTGGGTTTTGCAGTAGCGGTTGCCTCCTACAGCACAACAGGTGGGTTTGCTGTGGCCATGCCGAGAGGTGCCGCGAACAAGGCCACATTTTGGCACGGCCTTTTCATTTCCGGCGGGACATCTGCCCCGATTTACCCATCTAAGCAAACGCGCTCGTGGAGGGAACCGTGAGGGACAGCCACCTGTCGGCACCTAGCGCGACGTCAAGTCAGGTCAAGCCGTCACTGATATGCGTTCGCATGTCGCGATATCGCTTTTGTGCCCGCGTTCCACGCGGTAATCCTAATCTTTAGCGCAAATCTTACGGGCATCATTCTGACTCGCGCAGTTAGCATGTGCGCACGCTGAGGACCATTTGAATTGCTCATGATATTGCGATTCTTACGAGTCCACCTATGGTTCTTCTTCTTCCAGCGATCCTACCACTTGTCTTCGGCATTCGTGGAGGATCATGTCTATTTCGACGTGGAAGAAGGTGGGCTAACAAAGCAAAATTTTTGAGATCACATGTATTTCGAACATCCTCTGGGGCCTTGATGTTTGCGTACACGAGGCGCTTGTTCAGAGGTACCGATAGGGACGGTCGTCGGAACTCTGAAGATACTGTCGGATCGCCAATACCGACTGACAGGGGCCACTCCAGAAGTATCGCAGCTATGGACCCTGATAACTCCAAGTGGTGAACTCCGGACCACATCGCGATTAGATCGTGAGGCGCTAGTTGCAACGGGTACCGGTGGAATAATGGATCTCGTCATCGTTTCGCACCCTTCGGTCTCAGTCACTAATGTCCACATTCGAATTCACGACGTTAACGACAACGCACCAACATGGCCCCATTCGCTCCAAGTATGTGCACCAGTAGCGACAATAAAAGAACGTTCGGTTTTAGACTATCAGCTTCAGCGAAACATCGTTTCGTGGGACGAAAATGCCGCTAGAAAGGGCCCTTGACGCGGATGAGGCTGAGAACGGCACCATTGTAGAATATAGGCTGGTCAATATGCACAACGACTCGACAGTACCGTTCAAGCTGGTGATGGACGCCGACAGTGGGAGCGGCAGTCATGTATTCCTGGAGCTGACGGATGAGCTGGATCACGAGAAGATTGCTTCATATCAGCTAGAATTGATTGCATTTGACGGCGGCACTCCCAAGAGGTACGCGTTCTATACTTACGAAATAAAGGGGTACTGGTTGCTCGAAACTGAGGAGTGCTGAGAGGATCCATGAAATCAGCATTGGCCTCTAACTACAAGCTTCATTAGAGTTCATGTTAGCGTCGGAGATTTCAGGAATGCTTCGTGCCATGTGTCTGTCAACATTCTGGATGTCAACGACAACGCACCTGTCTTCGAGAATAACTACACCAACATAACCGTTCCAAATGGATTTGTGGACTTGCAACGACCTCTCGTCCAACTCAGTGCCACTGATGCAGACAGTGGTTCGAACGCAGCCATTAGATACCGTATCACCCACGATTCAACCGGTCAATTCTCCATCGACGAGCGGACGGGCCAATTGTTCTCAAAGGTTTGTTGGTTGTGCACAGACAGGACACTGTTGGATTTTTAAGGTGACTCAGCTGAGTTGCATGCATCATACAAATGAGGTCGCAAGGTTGTGCACTGTCACCGTAGAGGCCTTTGACCATGGGACACCGGCATTGTCCAGCCATGCCTATGTCAACATCTTCGTCCAGGACGTGCCCTCCAATCAGCTGGCCATCGACCTTAAGTAGGCACCCACTTCTTTTTCACACGCATTGTTTGTATTTTCAGGCTGTACCCAGCTGGCGCCCAATTCGCCCTTCTGGACGAAAGCGTGAAAGAGGGTATGACCGTGGCTGTGGTTACCGTGAGAAATGGCGCAGTCGACGAGAAGGGTCAAGCTTTGCTGGATATCGAAGGAGGAAACCAGGACGGCCTTTTTCGCCTAGAGAGAGGTCAAAGCTTTGCAGTGATTCGCGTCAATCGGACGGCTAAGCTCAAATGTGGCACCAGACGCGAGCTACTGCTGAAAGCGCAGAATGCACAACAGAATGGAACGCAGAAACCTCTTGAGGTATTTAGGAGGAAAACAGTAGGCAAAACCGAACGCTTTAGATATTCGTCCGATGTCAGAGTGACAAAGGCTCTATTCCTTCGTCACATGCCAATTACACCTTCCGCGTACGAGAGGATACCGCCATCGGGTCCCGAATTGGACAGATTCGAGACGACAGGAAGCAGAAACTTCGCTATAAGTTATCGACCCCTAACGTACCGTTTTCCATCGACGGCGCTGCGGGTGTAATAACTCTAACGGATGCGCTCGACGTCAACTTGTCGAACCTGTACAACTTGGAAATCAGCATCATCGACTCGCTGTGGTCCGTACCGGCCAGGTCAAGCTTCGTACGGATCGAAGTCGAGGACGTCAACAATCACGCGCCAATATTCGACAAGCAGCTATATGCGGTAGACGTCACAGGAGAGCTGTCGGAAGAAGAACCACTAGTCACCGTCCACGCTCGAGACGACGACACAGGAGAGAATCAGCGCCTCGCATACATCATTGTCGACCACTCGGCTAGACCTCTATTCCGCGTTACGACATCAGGCAGAGTCTATGCGAGAGTGCCTTGGCGATCACTCGCAAGGCAACGTGCGTACTTCTTCCGCATTGGCGTACGGGACCATGGCATCCCTTCGTTGGAAGGCTTCACGAACGTCCAGCTGTTCTTAAAGGTTCGCTTAAATCTTATTTTTTAATCTTGTTGCCTTCCAGACGCGGACGGGCGGCCTGCCGTATTTCGAGGACGTAACAAAGTACGCTACCATTCGTGCAACTGATCAACCGGGGAAGCGGATAGTGAGAGTGCATGCCGTCGACCGGAGCGGCCTTGACGGGTACAACCTAACCTATATTCTGTACGAAGCTTCCGCCGACGCCGTATTTCTCGGACATGAAGACGGGTGGCTGCGCTTGAAAAAATCGCAGCCAAACGTGCCCCAGCCGCGAATATTGACGGTAATTTCTGTGGCTGCAGGTACAAACATCCTCAGCGCCTTTTAGGCGAAAATCGGAGCTGTCGATGGTCGTGGGAATCCTACTACAAACAACGTCACGGTGCACATCACCTGGTTACCCGAGCGGGCTGAAACGCTAAACTGTTCTTTGGGCAGTCTCAAGCGTCATGTCAGGGAGGATGTGCCTCTCGGGCACACTCTTGGCCGAGTCCAGTGTCACATGCTGGAGTCAAGCATGGTTAGCCCACAGCACCGCTGTCAACCACTTAAAACACCTGTTTTAGCCCATAAAGTACAGCATTGAGGGCATTGCATCCAAATTCTTCAGCATCGACCCAGCGAATGGCGAAGTTCGCACTATCCAAATTCTGGATAGAGAAACCTTTAGTGTGATGTCATTTACGGTTATCGTCGGTTTAAACGGAACGGTGGCTGCCCTAAGCGGTGAAATATGGCTGGATGACGTAAGTTAACATTTTCGAATGTGCTCTTACAACTAAGAATCGTTTTAGGTCAACGACAATAGTCCTTCTTTTACAAAGCTCAGTCCGACCGAGCTTCGCGTAGGCAAAGAAGTTCCGCTTGGCGCGGTAATAGGACAGCTACAAGCAACGGACCCCGACGCAGGAGACAATGCGAAGGTAAGTGCTTGTTCAACATTCCTTAACCCAGCTTGATGACAGTTACTGTTCCTGGCCGACAACAATTATGTGGTGGTCAACCCTAGCACAGGCGCTGTCTCGCTAAGAAACGTATCGGATGACGTTGATCATATCCAAACAGCGGTCTTGGTGAAGGATACGGGTGCGCCTCAACTGTCTGCACAAAGCCGACTGCGAATCAGCCTTCCGCAACGACCGCCGGTGAGCTCAGAAAAACTCAAATCTTGTTGATACCAGCGAGTGGCAATGCTGTTTAGGTGTATTCCTTCGCAAACGAGTATCGCTTTCTTGTGCCCGACAACGCATCATCCGGGAGCCTGATTGGCAACCTGACGCCGATTAATGCGAGCGGTGGACGCTACATCTTCTTTGCGCATTCTAGCCTTGGTCCAGTTGTGCTAACGACGGATGGGTCGCTGTACCTTCGGTCGCTTCCTTCAGATTCTAGCGCTTATTCGGCGAACGTGCGGGCAGATGATCGTCTGCTGAATTGTACCTACTCCTTTCGCCTAAGGGTCTCTTTCATCGCAGAGTCAAACATGCGTGCACCAACTTGTGCGCCGCGGAACTACACGATCGGAGAGGATTCACCCGTTGGCACTGTCGTTGGCTACGTTAGAGGCAAGGATCCTGATGACGGCTTAAACGGTCTGCTGAGATATGAACTGGTTTCACATAGCGACATGTTTCTACTGGACGGTTTCTCAGGAAAGGTAAACTTCCCTTGCACTTCACCTCACATACCTCTTGAACTCTCAGCTTACGACGAAGGTCGCATTTGATGCAGAGGTTGCCAAGGAAGTCACAATCCGGTACCGCGTCTCGGACCATGGGACCGTGTCGAAACAGACAGATTGTTCATTCGTATTGACCGTCGACGACGCTAACGACAATGGCCCTGTGTTTACTAAACCTTATTATTACTTCGAAATGGCATACGGTACACAACCCAAATCGCTCGCGGTCAAGGCCACTGATAAAGACTCGGGAAGAAACGGACTAGTAAGATATGCGCTAAGTGACCCACTGGACACCTTCAAGGTAAGTTGCAAAGCGGGACCTGGTAATCATTTTCGTTTTTAAGCTCAATGCTTCGACTGGAGAAATAGTGCTGCGGAAGGAGCCCCGCCCGGACAGTCTCTACAACCTCTCGATTTCTGCTTGTGATGGCGGCAGCCCACGCAGATGCCATGACGCCATCGTCTTGATCAACGTCGCTGACTTACGTGACTTCCCGCCTAAGTTTACAAGCGGTAGTGAAGAAGTCGTCCTGTCTCGCAGAGCACCTCTGGGAACAATTCTTACTCAGCTGTCAGCGAAGCACGCCAAACATCCCGTTACGTACCGACTGCTCGAGCACTCTGAACACTTCCAACTGGACCGCTTCACCGGGGAACTGATCCTCGTCAAATCGCTGCGTGAGGCCAAAACAATACCATTAGTCCTAGTTGCAGAAACGCCGTCCCGTAACGCGACAATGACTGTCGACCTCAAGTTCAAAGACGACGATGACAACGTGGAAGATGCTACCAACGAGATGGTACGTCAGGATGCAGCAAGGACATGTACACTGAAGGCGATCCGATGGAAAAATTAACGCTTTAGAACCGAGAGGCATACTTTTTCGTGTGCGAGGACGCTGTCATTGGGCAGTTCGTCGGCCAACTACCAGCAGGGTACCGATCTGCACACGATAGCGTCCGTTACCAGCTTCTGTCCGTCGACGTGCCATTCGCAATTGACTATGGGACCGGAGTAATACTGACGACAGAGGTCCTGGACCACGAGCGGTGTGCATTCTACAAGCTTCCAATACGGGTTACGACAGAAGAAGGGGAGTCTGTCCTCAACGGCTACGTATTCATTGAAGACCGCAACGACAACGCCCCAAAGTTCTTGGAAGGTGATCCGTCGGTTACCGTCGATGAAACTATGCCGGTTGGAACCGAAATATACCGCCTACGTTATTCGGACGAGGATACAGGTAATCGGGTGTGGACATTTTTGCCACTGTCAAGCCTTCTTCCTTCAGTGAATGAGTTCCACTTCTCGATTAACGTGTCCTCCGACCCTCTACAGCAGTTCTCTGTCGATGACAATGGTGTCGTGTCGTTGGCGGTCCCTTTATCGTTTGGACGAATCTCTTCTTACCAACTGCGCATTGTCCTTCGCGATGCAGCTCCAACAAGCCATGGTATTGAGGTACCGCTGGCAACTCGAATTACGAAAATCCTTAGGACATACCGTCACTACGACGCTCCAAGTAGTGGTCAAACAGAGCAAGCGACAGACTTCGTTGGCCTTGACGCGGCAACATCTATTCGTGTCCGAGAACGCCTCGGTGGGAACAAATATTGGACAGGTCACACTTTCCCATGACCGCCTGCCGGACATGGTGTCCCACTACATCATACCGTCATCGAACGTTCACGGCACGTTCGCTGTAGATCCGGTCTTCGGCTATGTCTTCGTAAGTCGTCTTCGAGGAAAGAATCTTGCTTACCAACGCCGTTTAGGTGAACAAGCTGCTGGATCGAGAAAAGACGACAGTCCATACGTTCACCGTGGACGTCAGTGATATGGAGGGGTTCGGTGTTGCCTCGCAGAACCTGACTGTACATGTCTTGGACGAGGACGACAATTCACCGCTTATTTCGCCGGAGCAGGCGGACCCCATTGTTATACCAGAAAATGCTCCTGTCGGAACGTTTGTCACAAGGATCGAGTACACAGACGCTGACGAGGTGCAACACTTCCGCTATGTGTGTAATCTAATCCTTCTAGGGTCAGAATTCCGTTGCGGTATTCGAAATCATGTCTGGGAACGATGCGCACCACTTTCGCATAGGGGTAACGTCAGGGTGCATCTACGTCAACGACAAGCTGGACTTCGAATCCGTGACGAGCTACGCGATGAACGTATCCGTTCGCGCTTTGAGCGGAATGCATTCAAAGCAGCACATGTAAGAGGACAATGTGGCTTTATGAGGGTAGGCAGCATGACTATGTGATGAATTTCAGAACAGTTAAAATCGAAGTGACGGACGTTAACGATGAAGCCCCTCGATTTCTGGACGGAGAAGTCCTGCGCCTGCACGTCTCGGAAAATGCGGGTAGGAGCACCCCGTTCCTTCTGAAAACCATCACCGCGGTGGACCCGGAACAGGTAGTCAGTTGACGTGTGCGAGAAACATGAACTCTTCAGGGCATCAATGGGGTAGTCACATACAGCCTGCAGGATGATAGCGGCCTTTTTTCGCTTGACGCGTTCACTGGCGCGTTGACGCTTGTGGGGCTACTGGATTATGAGACGACCGTCCTGCACGAAATCGTTGTTACAGCATTTGACTCGGGTCATCCTAGGCTGTGGTCGTCCATTAAAGTGAGTCGGATGAGGAACATCAGCATCCAAATATACCTATCTGTTTTAAGGTCAATGTCGTTGTTCACGACGAAAATGACAATCCACCGCAGTTCAGTTTCCCTTACTACCGCGTGGCACTTCCCGAGGACCAAGCTGTATACGGAAAGGAAATCATACGCGTCGAAGCCAACGATGCCGACTCCGGAGCAAGTGGAGAACTGCACTATTCTCTTGTCGATGCCGACGCTGAACCATTCGAACTTGACCCACTTAGCGGCGTCATTCGATTACTGGCTCCCTTGGATTTCGAACGGAAGTCGAGATACAACCTGAAGGTTCGAGCAGAAGACCATGGAGAAATCGTGCGACTGTCGGCTACAGTAAACGTTACGGTTGAACTTGTGGACGTCAACGACAATGCACCAGAGCTAACAAACACGCAGTTGGATGCTTACATAGCACCCGTCAACAGTGGTGGTACGTAGATTTAGCGTGCGTCCAACGGTCATCAGTCCCTTTTAGAGGACATTCTATATGTCGTGGACGCCACAGATGCCGACGTAAGCTCATCTCTCAAGTACACCTTGTCGGGTAGCGACCGCAGCTCCTTTTCCATCGATGCCCACGGAGCTATTCGAAGGTCGCACGAATTTGTTGCTAAGAACGACTACTCACTTACGGTCACCGTCAGCGACGAGGATGACCAGAGTGCATCCGTGTCGCTGCGCCTCTACCTGGCGAAAGATAACACCTTTCCCAAGTTTGAGGTTCGCATTATGCCCTCCGAACAGACTTTACTTTACTTTACTGTTCCAGGCGTCACCATCATCGCTAACCGTATACGAAAATGTGTCCGACTGCCTTGTTGCGAAATTTACTGCAAAATCACCAAGTGGATCTGTTCGGTACTACCTAGCGTCAGGGGACCCATTTGATGAATTTGATGTCGACAGCTTCACGGGTCAACTTACATGGCAAGTCGGAACGAGTCCACATAAAACGAAACGATAGCGTTTTAGCCACCAGGTCGACAGGGAACGCCGTAGCGCGTATTTGCTAATCGTTGCTGCATCGTCTATCGCCGAGCCGCCTCTTACGACGTATCGTCCGCTAAGGGTTATGATCCTTGATATCAACGACGAGGCGCCCGTATTCGACGAAGTTGGAAAAATAGTGAATGTAGAAGAAACAGCCTAGTTTCAGCCGTTCGTGAAACTCGACCTGATCGAAAACCAACCGCCTCAAAAAGACATTGTGTCCGTGCACGCTACTGATAGAGATCCCGGAACATGCGGCCAAGTCGAATACTCAATCGTCGACGGCGACGCGAATGGATCCTTTACCATCAACCCGGTTACGGGTAGTCTGAGCACTACGGTTTCGTTGGACAGAGAAAAGGTGCCGCTCTACCGATTAACAGTTGCTGCTCAGGACAAATGTACTCCGTCGCGCAACTCCATGAGCATTGTCGAGGTTTGCGTAGGTATGCCCATGGAGTGTAGAGTTTGTTTAGGTGACAGTGAAGGACCTGAACGACAATGCACCAAAATTTACGCGTCTCCTTCGAGCATCTGTACCGGAAGATGCGCCAGTGGGGACGCTCGTAACCAAAGTCTCGTGCGAAGACCCCGATGAACCAGGCTCTCAAGCACTCCGCTATTCGATGGAAGGTCACGGCAGCGATAACTTCGCTATTGATGCGGCATCTGGCGATATAACTCTCCTAGCGCAGTTGGACCGAGAACTGGTTTGCTAGCAAGTTGACCAGCTGAAACTGTTTTACACCTTAGACATCGCAATACAACCTGCGGGTTAATGCATTCGATGGAGTGTGGCGAGTGAGCACAAAGTTAATGATAGCTGTCGAGGACGCCAACGATAACGCCCCAGTGTTCGCACTTGACCACTACGACATTAGTGTACCTTCGGGTTCTCAGTTTGGAGACGTGCTTGGACAAGTGATGGCGCATGACGTCGACCTGAACCAGAACAGCGAAGTCAGATATAGCCTAGCGGAAGACTCACGCTACGTTCGGATCGACCCAGTTACTGGACATTCAACGTCGCTGGCAAACTTCATGTTCGACGTCCCTGATGCCATATCGTTCGAAGTGCTAACGCGGGACAGAGGTCGTCCGCCGCAGGCCACCTCGGTTAATTGCACTCTCTACGTCCTTCCGCCCAACAATCGTCCACCCGCATGGATTACGAATCGGAGGAAGTATGCCATTCCAACCGGAGTTACCTCCTTCGTAGTTGCCGATTTAAAGGCAGACGATCAAGACCGCGGCATGAACGGCGAGGTACCACTAACTCATGAACAGAACACATGTACTAAACGAAAAATACAGGTTACTTATCGAGTCGATCCTGCGGTAGAGGACTTTTGGATCCACTCAACCAATGGGACATTGTACGGGAATCTCACGACTCCCGCTGAGCTGGGCCGTACCTTCTACCTCACCATCATCGCTTCTGATAAGGGCGCTCCACCCATGGAAGCATCTTTTCACGTCAGCGTTCACCCGTCTGAGCCAAACGAGCACCCACCGGTATTCTCACTGAATAGGTATTCAATGTCCGTGTAGGAGCGTTATAGATTGGGTCTTTAGCTACACCTTCACGGTCAGCGAAGACGCAAGTGTAGGCACCGTTGTCGGGGCTGTGCAAGCCACGGATTTGGACACCGGCCTGAACGGGCAGTTCGAATACCATCTCGACTCCAGTGCTAGGCACCCGTTCTTCATCAATGCCACTACGGGGGAGATTACGTTGAAGGCTGTGCTGGACCATGAGGCGGCCGAGGCCTGGCCAATTACCGTTATAGCGACAGATTATGGATATTCATCGAGATCTGCGCTTACTAGTGTCCTCATCAACGTAGCAGACGTCAACGACAACCCTCCGCAGTTTGTTCCTCCGACGGCATCGATCGATGTATGAGTGCTTCTAACTTTGCGAAATTTTCATTTATGATTGTTTCAGGTGCCAGAGGACACGCCAATATCAGCGGTTGTATACGTTCCTACGGTGGTTGACCGGGATAGTGAGCTGTATGCCGAGAGCGAGTTCACTCTTCACGGCAGCAGTCCATTCGCTGCTAACCCGCAAACCGGAGAAGTCTTCTTGACAGCTTCACTGGGCTCGCACGGGCCAGACCATTATCGCTTGGAGCTTTGGGCCAGAAATCGTCGGACTCCTTATCACAACGGCACCCTACAACTTGCTGTCAGAATCCGGAGACCTCGCAGGCTGATGCCAGTGTTTGGAAAGCATCGCGAAACGTACTACATCAGCAGCGCTGCGACGATGGGAACGATAGTAGGGCAATTACCGGTGATACACGATGACTCTACCCTGCCGCGACCTGCAACGTTCTACGTAGAACAAAACCAAATGTTCGATGTCGACCGACGAACTGGGGAATTGTTTATGAAAACCGACGCGCTTTCGAATACACGGAAGGCAACCGTCGAAGTGATTGCAGAGATTGACGGACACTTAAGTCGCTTGCCTCCCGATAGGTAATAACGTTAACAGCCTTAACCTGTATAGCCCATATCTCCGCTTAGGTGTATCGTTGAGGTGGTCTTCCAAGACGACACACCTCCGAGTCCCGTTTTCAATAAGCCGTCGTACGAAGTTAGACTACCTGCCGATGCACGGATACCCGCTACCGTACACGAATTCGAATTTGGATCCGCGAGTCCAGGAAAACTTCAGTTCCAGACGGGAAATGCAGACGACGTAAGACAGGCATCCGATGCCACCGCCACAAACATCTAGCCGTTTAGCTCTTCTGCATTCGGCATCCTGCGACCGTGGTCATGTGCCACCAGCCAACTAAATCCGGTTTACGAGTTCCTGACTCTCAGTGTCGCATCGCACGGCCGTGTACGATCGAGGTGTACTCTAAACGTGAACATTTCTGGGGACACTGATGTGGCGCACTCCTACGAAGATTACGTCGTGAGAGTACCCGAGAACGTTTCGTACGAGCTGAATTTACTGCGGATGCATACCACGTCCAACGGTGCAAACAGGATCTACCTCAGCCAAGAGGTCGAGCGGGTACGGTTCAGCATTTGCTCAGGCTTCAGGATAGCCATTTAGATTTTTGGTGTGAAACATCAGTCTCAGCTAACGGTCAAGGGCCCGCTTGATCGAGAACGCCAGGATTTATACGTCGTTCCATTCACTTTTGGAAATGCTAGCAGGCCACAAGTCCGGCAAGGAACTATTCGCATATATGTCACGGACGAAGACGATAGTCCTTCTTCGCTTGAGCTCCTGACGGTTTACCTCTGCTCAGAATGCATCGCAAGCTCCAAAGTTCCACTTCATCCACCAGACGCAGACGTTGTGTTCGCCCAGAACGAGTGTAAGGCACAAGCCAGTGCCAGTATTCAGGTAGTCGAAGGATAAATCGTCTTGAAAATTGTGCCTTTAAGATTAACGAACGCTGCGACTTGACAGTGCATAACGGAACAGGCGGGCTACATGACTTCAACGTCACGTACTTGAGCGGGAATGTGACGCAATTTCCTGTGAAGCTGATAGTGGACGTAAAGAAAACGGCATCGGCTGTGAGCTCCATGGTGTCGCTTCGATCGCGTTCGTCTTTGCGAGCTATGGCCAACTTTCTACGTAACATGATTATCGAGTTTCCTGATTTGGTATGCATTAGAAAATAAGTTAATACCAAGTGTTCACGCAAATCATGCCGGCCATGTGTTTCAGAAGTTTGAGATTCGTGGCGCCTACATGGAGCCACCGGACTTCGTAAAAATCTGCGTACTTCTTGACGACACTAGTGGAAATTATCTACCGGCACCCAAAACCGTGAAGCTAGTCGAGGCGTTCTACAAGAAGTATCCTGCTTCGACCGACCTCAGTAACTTCGTGGTCGAAGCGGATGCCCCATGTGCGCCAGAGACCGCTCGAACACGCCCGCAAGTCGAGTGCACAGCCATACGTTCCTTTGACGTTCTATGGATCGTGCCAACACTAAACCAGTAAGTTCCTCGCCGTACAAGCTCCCAAGTATATCTCACTACCATCACATTGTGGGCTTAGGAAGCGTCAGGCTCATGACCATGACGGCAGCGCAGAACCAGACGGTACAGTTGCCCATGAACGGGTCTATTCGATGGGTATCGGCTCGGCAATCACCGTAAAGAATGCAAAAGTGCAAAGTGAACTCCAGTTGCAGTTTGCAACGAAGGATGCCGTATGCACTTCTTAGAGCAACATACAGATACATATACTTTTTCAGAACGGACTACTGCTCTTCTCGTTCCCTGCGTACAACATTGCCGAGCACTTTATAGTGGAACTTTTCGATGGAAACATTAGGCTAAGCGGATACGTAGCTGGCAGTCGCCTAAATTCGACAGTCATCCAAGCTTCGGTTAACGACGGTTCATGGTATCGACTGGGGATTTACCGACGAGGTGGTACGGTAACCGTGAGCGTCGACCCGTGCAAGTCTGAAGGATCATGTGAGGCCTGCCGAGCATCAATCTGTAAAACGTCGTTTTTCTTGGACTCAACGTAAGAAACCCGCTTAGCGCAATTGTACCTCGTGTCTTATAGGCAGTTTCCTATATTCGAACACGCTCTGATTGGCGGAACAACGGCGTCCGACGACGTGCTAAGCAGACTACACCTGCTAACGGTCGCCGACTTCCGTGGTTGTCTACGAGGGCTCTCGATGGATGAACGGTTGTTGGTATCGGATGCTGTCCAAGAGCACGATCTGCTACCACACTGTCCCCTGATGGAAGCTATTGACTACTGCCAACGGAACATCACGGCCACCGCTTGTGACAGGGGCACTTGTATCAACGACTGGAGTAGCTACAAATGCGCATGCGAGGATAGCTATGAGGCAACATCCTGCGACAACGGTGAGTATGAACGACCATGTGGTCTCTACGTTAGATGAATGTTTTAATCGTAAATTTAGACCATGACGCAGTTAGCATGTCGGGGACGGGCATATTCTACTCGTTTACATCGTTTACCCGGCGTAATCTCCGGCTCGAAGGTCACGGCACTACTCTCGCAGGGGTAACGTATGCTAACGCAAGCGGGAATTCTGAGCCACACTACGAGCAGTGGATGGAGCTTGATTTTCGGACGAAGGACGCAGATGCAACACTGTTTACGCTATCGTACGGTGGTCGGAAGTCTGTCGTTCGTGTAAGTCCGCTGCACTCATTGCAATTTACCTAGCAGGTCCGCTTGTAGCAACTCAATAGTTTAGATTGAGAATGGAACAGTTTCGTACGGCGTCGTTTCGAGCAAAATTGGCTCCCTCATCACGCTAACTCTGGAAACGCAAGTCAGTGACGGACGTTGGCACCGTCTCCGCATTGATGTTGATCGAACGGGAACAAAGGTGAGGCAAGTGTGACTCCCTGCGGTAAGTGGTATTTTTTTAGATCCGATTGCAAGTTGACGGGCAGCGCAAAGAAATTGTGATGGTGATCACATTTCCCAAGTTTGTTTTCGAAGGAGTGGAACACATTGTGCTGGGAAACCCTCATGCGAGTAGCGACAAGCTAGGCTTTCATGGGTGCCTCCGGAGGTTTGTGCTCAACAATCAGGTACAACCCATGAGTGCCAACGCCCCACTGCCGAATCAGGTACAAAATGCTAGCCTCATAAAACGCACAAATGCCCATTTTAGCTCTTACTACTGGACACGGAGAAGAGTGTAGCCACAAATGGGTGTGATGCTCCCTGCACGAGCATTCTGGCTGTCGGATGCACTTACGGGAAACTCAATTGGAAGGAATCCCTCTTGTCGCTTCTTGTCCTTCTGCTCGCTATTTGCTCCTTTGTCGGCGTGCTTGGAGGAGTGATGTTCTACCGAAGAAGACGAAACGTTTCCCGCCTGCGCAACGTCCAAAGAGTCAGCAACATGCAGCTGGTGTCCACCTGCGAGTCTACGTATAGACAGTACTGCGCCCCAGATCCGCAAAGTTCATCCGGATCCCTATACGAGCAATGTCACATTAACGATGCTTACTCGCGTAATGCAAGCGGCTCGTCCACAATGACAAGGCCAAGCTCTCGTGATACGGTAAGTATCAGACGGTTACATTTAGCGATAAGGCATTAACAAGTCGACTATGGAAACGTTAACGGAAAATAACCCAAGTTTAGACTGACAATGCGGCGGTATCACACTCTGACTGTCAAGAATGGACAGCTGGACGACGCAACCATGAAGCCAGTCAGCGCACGCCCACAGCTCCTGACGTCGAAACGGGCACATCTTCGTCATCTTCTAGTAGCCATAAGGTAAGCTCAGAATTAGTAACCGGGACGGATCCCTTTGCCGTAGGAGTCTCGGCGTTATCGAAAAAGGAGCAGGAGAAAACCGAAGGTTGCATCGAATGCGAGTGCTTCTACTGACGACAGAGGTACGCTTCGGCAACATGCGGTCGATCACTGGACGTCTGCTTCCACGCTGCCCGTAGCTCAGTTGCCATTCGAAGGTGACGCCATGCGTAGAATGCGACCTCTGCTACCTCATGTCCAGCAAGTTTCCGAGCAGAAATATGTGTAAGGACGACACGTAGACGAGCATTCTCATCAAGCTCTAGTCCTGTGCTCTGATTGCTTTCGTTTACTTGCGCTAGTTGTAACTTCACGGTTAGGTTCTTATATCAGCCCTTGTGGTGTACCGGGTATCGCAAATAAACTTTTTTTATCGTCATAGCAGTAATTCTTTTTGGTTCAGTTAAATAGGTGCTTATTCGGGGAGACATGCGTCGCTCTAACGGCTCGGCTCGAACAGACATCAACCTGCTTATGCTGACCGTCGAAGTGATGCGTCAGATAAATTAGGTTTCGTATTTGTTATCCAGGTCGTAAACGAGGTCGCGAGATAGCTGACTCGCAAGAGGTGCTCATGACAGAAGCGTTACGCGCAGCCTTCGACGCGTCTTCACGTAAAGGGATTAATTTGTCGCGCAGCAGCCTGATAACATCTCTTCCACGACAGCGGCGAGAGGGCTTTCCTTGACCCGGACTCCAGCGCACCCCACCGGGTGCGTCTTCCACCTTGCAACTTGGTGCATCTTTCCGATAGCATTAATACCAACGGAGCGTCGATTGTTTTTCGGTTGGTTTACTCCCCAATTGCTAGATCACAGTTCCTAGCGAACTTTCGAGCTATCAGGCATTGAGAAAGACTTGCTATAGATCTTAGCCCATAAAAGAGAAAAAATGGTAGGACGATACACGGTTTCAACGTGCATTGCACTTTACTGAATCGTACTAAAGCAAAGCGCTTATGGCGGTTTTACGAAAAATTTGCGTCCTACCCCCGAGTTGCAGAAGACAATCGGGTCCTCGAGCTTCACAGCATCATTTCGTTTGTTAGAATTTGACTCGTCAGACTTCAGGCGTTATATATTGTGCCGCACCCCTCCAAGCGCGGTTAGCCCCTTGTAAAGCGCTCTATGCAAATACGCATTCGGTCGGCATCAGCCGCTAGTATACACGGACAAAACGGGGGCTCGAAGGTCACTACGGGTCGATCGGCGGATTTTGGGTCGTTCAGAGGCGCCACCTTGCTGTTCCCACCGCTACGGGACTTCGCCGCCACCGCCGCCGCTGCCTACCTTTTCCTGTCTTCCAATTAGAGCCGACCGCCTTGTACAGTGCGCATTCCTTTGTCGCTATCCGCGCTTCTCTCACCTGCTCATTCGGAGAGATTCCCTTAAATGGCTACGCTTAAACCGATAAAACATACTTGCATTTGCCTTCACGGCACGTTATGTACTTTGTTTATGGTAAAATCCTCTTCGGCGTTCACCACGTCCCTGTTCTTGTTCCTCCACCATCTCCTTATTTCCCTTCCGCCTCGCGAATTTCGAGCTCTCGGTGACAAGAATTTCCCTGTCAGGAAGTTTTTGTTTACCGAATCGTCCGTCCCTTTCCGGTTGTCATTACCGTCCGCCTTGGAATGCCCGGAAGAGGGCGCGGACGTCGGAAGCAAAATAAGTTTGTGTCTCTGGGATTCCAGCGCTGGTTTCACGGCCGGCCGCACGTGCCCGTCCTTCGACCGTCATTTCACCGTTGCCTCGCTGCAAATTGGAGCGTTGTTTTCTGATTTGAAACCTGTTCCCCGCTTCGATTACCTCCACTGGGACACGCGTACGGGAGAGGCATTCATGCCTAGGATGAGGGGAGGGTATTGCGCAGGTGTCATTACCCCATTCCCTCCGCACTCACTATCATCCGATTCCAGTTCGTGTAAGTCTCTCAAGCACCCCCATCGCGTGCTCAAGTACTCGTGCCTCAATTACGCGTCTCATGATTTGCAATCGTTCCTACGTCATACTGTTATGTGACATGTTTCTTTCAGTGTTCGCCAGCATGTCGGCGGTACCGTTATGTCGATGCCGTGTGCTATATATCGGTAGCTCCGTGCCTACAGTCACCAAGGACGGCCTTCAAGGCATTCAGCAGCCGCTTCGTGAGCGTTACCCAGTGAAGGAAAACAGCGAGACGAAGGGCATCGACTCTTGGTACTCAATACGAATAATTCTGTCGCGGGCCATTTCATTTGTTTACATTTCTAGGCTTTCGGTTTGGTCGAATGGACTGCTATTGGAGTACGTTGATGGGAACAAGAAGACGGAAAGCGCTTTCTTCCAAATCAGCACTCTGCATTACTGTGCCGCTGTTCGCTATGTGAATGTCAGTGGATTCTCGGTGTCGGGTGGAGGAGAACGCTTCATTCCGTTGGACACCCCGTTCGCCAACATTCCCGACAGTCCTCACCCTCCGATATTCGCCGCTATATTCCGTCGTACCAGCGGCGTGAAGGTAAGCGCGAGGTCCTGGGCGATGCCCTTTTGGTTTTTGGTGCCGTTTTCCCGCTATTTCATTTGTGTTTATTTAGGTCTTGGAATGTCACGGTAAGCCAATCATTAATTAGCAAACACCGCGCACCTCCTTCGCAGCATTCATTTGTACGAACGAGCGAGCCGCGAACGCGCTAGTGCGCTGCTGCTTCCACTCGTACGCCGACACCATGTACCTGAAAATGGACGAGAAGTTGCCAGGCCTCAAGGCTATCAAGGAGGCCAGCCGAAGCGCTACGCCGAGTAGTGAGCAGAACACAAGGTAATGCTTCTAATTATGGTAATTTCCGCTACACTCTGATTTAGCGAGCAAGAGAATGGAACGCACGACATCGTGCGAGACGAAGCAGAATGGAACGAGCGGGCCATCGGCCAGAAGACGTGGCAAAGACGGCAGCAAAGTGGAGAATACGATACAGCGAGCATCTCCTCGAGTCTCTTCAAGAATCAGAAGAAACGTCACAGTAGGAAGGGCGACAGCCGCAGTGACGTCGTGGATCATGGTATGCTTAAAATGGGTACGCTAATACTTTAGTGTTTTGAAGGTTTAATAGTGCCCTTCGTGGAGAACGAGTACTCACGTCGCGCAGGTAGTCAGTCGGACGTTCGCGGCCCGGAATACTACGACAGCGGCGCGATGCCTTTCGGATACGAGCGCGGAGCACCGATGCCGTTCTACGGACCTCCTCCACCACACATGATGGGTCGGCCACCGTTCCGTCCGTTCCCTCCGGGAATGATGCCGCCGCCTCCGCCACACATGTTCCGTCCACCGCCGGGCGGCTTCATGCCGTTCCCTCCGCCGCCTCCGCATTTCTTCGCTCCTCCACCGCAAGGCTTCGGAGGTATTTTCGATGGGTCGAAACGCATAGGTACTAATTCGGTGATCCTGCTTCAGGTAGGATGGTTCCGCCGCCGTTCCCTCCTTTTATGGCGCCACCGCGTGGAATGTTCATGCCGCCACCGTTCGGTCCCATGTCACCACATCCATTCGCGCACCAAATGGAACGGCCAAAAACTCCGACGGCCACGGGAGGTCCCATTATCGAGTCAATCTACGACACGTTCCCACGGCGCGGCAACTACGAAGAGCCCATATATACGTCGTCCAACAACGGTGCGCCTACGCAGTCCAGCTACAAGCCGGGATCCGTGGCGCCCGAGTACTACGAAGGGTACTACGAAACCTACGGAAGACGGCATCGGACACCCGAGAAGAAGGTACGCGGTGGACCTTAGTGGACTCACCTAACACACTTTCTCCGTTTATAGAACGGAAGCCGAAGCGACTCCGACGTGAGTGCTGATGAGTCGAGCCAGTTCTGGAACGACTACGAGGCGGGCATTTACCGCAAGGCGCATCTCAACGAGAAGGCCTTCGGCAGTGCGCTCGCACGCTCGAACGGTCATGAGGACAAGACGAATGGCGAGGACGGTGCGCAGCCCACCACGTCCAAGCATGCTGCGCTCGATTCATCCACGCCGATTAGCTCTAAGCGCGATGCGATTCGACCGGTTACTCCACCAGCGGACTACGACCAAGACGCGTCTAATGCCAAGGACCGCGATCACTCATTTACCCATACCAAGCGTACCGCCGTGTTCTGATACCCAATACCCAAATTATTATCAAAGATGCATTACTGTGATTTTCAATTTTGTCCACGTATTGCCATTCCTTTCTGTCTACCGACATTATGTTAAGTGTCCTCCTCCTTCGTAACTTATGTTTTCATTCCTATGTGGCTAGTAAAGACATTTGAAGTGAGCAGTTCCTTTTATTGCGCATCCATAGCCGTATGCAGTTACATGCGAATGCCCGGAAATCAGAAAGTGAAAGAAGAGAATGTGCGAGACCGACACCCGTAAACGGCATTATGAGCAGGGTTAGAAAGACGACATTACAGAGCAGTCCAATCAATCGGTGGATGTCCGAGTTTTGCGAGGGCTTCGTTGACCTTTCCGAAGCATTTGCATCCTTGGAACTTGCGGTAGCTCAACGGTGACGGATGAGCGGTCTGAAATTGCGAGTGGTTAACGCAGGAAATAGTCACTCACCTTGATCACGACGTGCTTCTTAGTGTCCACCAGTTCCTCCTTCTTGTGTGCAAATCCTCCCCAGAGCAGAAACACAACACCGGACTCTGAGCGCTGGCTCACGGTCTTGATGACCGAGTCGGTGAAGCGCTGCCAGCCGAGTTTGCTATGCGAGTTTGCCTTGTGGGCCCTAAATTTATGAAGCATTGTTGTGTAGCACGTGTAGGACAGATACGGCAGGTCTTTTTCTAAGCCTTACTCGACCGTAAGCGTTGCGTTCAACATGAAGACGCCCTGCTTGGCCCACGAAACTAGGTGACCATGTTCGGGCACAGCGAAGTGTGGAAACTCGGCCTTCAACTCCTTGTAGATATTCTTCAGCGAAGGTGGAGGCGGCACCCCCTTCTGCACGGAGAAGCACAACCCATGGGCCTGAATTGGAAGCTGAGGTCCAAAATCGCGATTTGCCTCACCTGGCTCTCGTTGTGGTAGGGATCTTGACCCAGCAGCACGACTCGGATTTTACTGAACGGCGTCACGTTGAATGCCGTGAAGACACTTTCCTTCGGAGGGTAAATCTTCACGCCCTAAAGCAAACTGTAAACACAACGGCAAACTTTTGTGGTTGTCGCTAACCTTCCTCTCCATCGCGTTCAACTGGTCGAACAGCGTCTTCATGTAAGGCTTGCCGAACTCTGCCGAAAGAAGTTCCTTCCACTCAGAGTCCTTCATCGCGTTCGTCGCCGTCCACACATTTTGAACGTCGATGATCTCTTCAGTCTCTGAAAGTTAAGCCTTTACCAGTACGGGTGTCAGTGCTTACCTCCTGTCACAATGATTTTAGGCGATTCCGCATTGATTTCCTTTAGCGGATCGTTGCTAGATTCATGTTGCTCGGTGACCAATGTATGCTTGACGGTGGTGGTGTGGCTGCTAGATGCCACGGCGTCGTCGAACGCTTCGTCTGTCTCCGTGACTTCCTCCTTCCTACGCTTCGCGTCGGGCGAACTGCCATTTGCAGAGCCCGAGTGAGCTTCCGCGGCACTGATGACCTCCGAGATCGTGGTGATGCTTGACGCTAGCGTCCTTTTCGAGGCTCCTCTGATCAGATACTTCAGCATTTTTTGAAAGTTGCATAAGAATGTAAGGCGACACGAACTGAAGCGGACATAGTCAGTTGCGCGCCACTTTGGCGGAAACCGAGAAGCACACAATGCCAGAAATTTGCCCTAGCTCAAAGAGTCTACCGAGGCAATGGTCACAGCATTCTTCGGATAAATGTAAAGCAATCCGAAAGAAATAAGAAAACAAAGGACTCGGAATATTCGATCCGACTTATAAAAACTTGATTAATTTTACAAAAGTTCACCTGCGACATGGACATTTGAGCACTCAAAGAGTTCCTTCCTTATTGTTACACAATAAGTTTCAACAAAAATTACTTCACGTTAAGTGTAAACATGCCACAAATGAGGTTAGCGCATTGTTCCGAAAGTTGTTAGTGAACCTGGCGTCTGGAACCGGTGATCAGACAGGTCGCTTGGCTCGAACAATCAAGATCCCTTCGGTTTTTCTGGTTCACACGGGAGCTAGCACATGTCTGATTTTCTCGCAGATCGATTTGCGGCGCTGCAAAGGAATGTCGGCGACGGTCAAACGCCTCTCACACGGCTGGCGCCTAGGGTTAGTTGTGAACTGGTAAATAAGGCCAGCCAATCGTAAACCGTCCTTGATTGCGCGAAACGTCGGCGGTTTATTTTTGTCCTTACTGCCGCTCAAAATCGTCTTCTAAGAACAATTAGTGTGCGGGTCGAGAATGATACGATCCAAAAGTTTTCAGTTATTAAAGGGCGTGATGTAGAGCTTTACCTGGATGAATCATATATGGAAAACCTTTGATTCTTCCGTATGAATAGCTAAGTCACCCGGTGCCACAACTTTGTTTCCTGCCTAACCAAACATGTAGCGGACTTTTGGATGGACCGTGCGTTAGCCCGAAATTTAAAATGCCACCTTTGTTTTGTCTGACGCTCGGAAATGATTCAGCAAGTCGTTACGCTGTTCCCGGCACATTCTCTTCACGTGTCTCAACTTTAATGTCTTTCGTCTACAGATGTGTGTGCTCAATAAGCGTGTTTCAGCAGGCACTTCATGCTGTCGTCAACGCATTCTCATTCAGCTCAGCGAATGTGCGCTGCTAACGACTACTAGATCACTTGGTTCAAACCATCCACAGTCGCCACTGAAGCATGAAGCAGGGGAAAGGCAAGTTGGTTATTTTCAGAGTCGGTTCTAAGATTCAGCCAGGGAGGTCACTTGGTAACCGTTAGGTGCTTCGGGGCGTTCCCTCAAAACCGCTACCGGACAGTTGTGGTTTATAGGGTTAGCTTTCCAGAAGAGTATCGATGGGCAGCACCCTATAATGTGGCTCGCACGGAGTCAGAGAAGATAGCGTCTCGGGTAGAACTGTTTACAAGATAAGAAGCAATGCGCGTTTTGGCGTGTGCGACGTAGACAAACAAAACTTAAAGGTAAAGAAAGTTTATGTGGTCCTCCTCTAATAATTCGACTCTAGTAGCTACTGGGTCAAGTCGAACAGAAACAATTTGGTGCCAAAAGAAATTGGCATTTTTACTCTGTGCCGGCAGACCACTTTGTCTTCTACCAAGAATTCCTCTGAACCGCTTGCACAAAGTTGATCTGACTGAGCATGCTACCATCTGACAATTTTGAAACGTTCACCATTCCAGGTCGACTCCCTCCTTATACGTTACTTGAGTTAACAACAGGGAAGGCACTAGTTTGAGGTCATAAAATGAATGGGCCCCAAATCCGCGCATATGCGGAGTGGTTCCATGCCGGCAGGAGTGAAATCGATTGCCGGGTCGCGCCACCTCGCACCTCGGCTAAATGGGCCGCGGCGACTGCACTGCTTACACATGCGGCGGTCCTGTTCCCTTTGACCTTTTTCACGTTGTTTATTTTGACGTCCAACGTTCTGTTGTAGCGGACGAAGGACTGCCAAAGGAACTCCAGATGACATGGCAGAATTTCCTACTGCCCGTAGTCACAAGCACGTCACTGATGGTCGCCTGCTGGTGCGTGGGCAACTTTAACTTCTCCTTCCTGTGGATATGCCTCTTCACCGGTCTCTACATCCTCAAGACCTACATGTGGGTCCAGCGGGAACAACGAAGAATGCGAGCTCGAGCCTTGATCCTCCGCGAGCGCGAGTCCATCATGGCACAGTTTGCCAAGCTAGAAGACCTTCCGGCATGGGTGCAGTTTCCGGACACTGAACGAATCGAATGGGTTAACAAGGTAGGGACACTTGGAGCATGCCAACACATTGTTTGTGAAACACGCGGCAAGTCTTGACCGATTTCCTGAACGTGTTTAGATCATATCAGGTGCTGCAACAGTTATGGCCTTATATCGGCGAGTATTCCAAGCTCTTCATGCGCGAATTCATCGAACCGCAAGTTCGTGCACAAATGCCGTCACCATTCAAGTCCTTTAAATTCCTAAACATCGATATGGGCGATGTAGGCAATCATTTCGCTCTTCACTCGACACACTCCTGTTTAGCTGCCCTGTCGAGTTGGTGGGCTCAAGGTCTACACGCATAACGTCGGAAGGTTGGTGGCGCTAGCAAGCAGGGAACAGTTTCGATTTAGAGACAAGATCATCGTCGACATGCAGGTGGTCTACGCAGGTGATGCAGAATTCACGGTGCAAGCGTGTGGGTTCACCGGTGGTATGAATCAAATTGTTGTAAGTTCTGATGCACATTCGAATTGTGAGTACGCTACTCGTACCCTAGCTCTCCGGACAAGTTCGATGCGTGCTTCAACCGCTTCTTCCGTACCCGCCGATGATTGGTGGCATATCTGGGTCTTTCATTGAACTACCTAAATTCGACTTCAACCTAACAGGTACGCGGAAAGCGCTAAATGGGACGACTTGGGTGATTTAGGTATGGGAGAATTCGTCCAGCTGCCAGGCCTCATCAGCGCTATACGCTCGGTATGTGCCGTCCAAGAAGCTTCAGAGTTGGTCTTGTTCTTAGGTGATTAACGCTCAAGTGGCTAACTTGTGCGTCCTTCCCAATAAGATTGTCGTTCCACTGGCGCCGGATGTCGACGTTACGAAGCTCTACTTCCCAGAACCAGACGTATGTTGCGTGGAGCACGAAAGAAACCAGATTGTTTTCAGGGTGTAATTCGCCTAAAGATTGTTGAAGCAAGGAATTTGGAGAACAAGGACGTTTCTATGCTCCTTCGAAAGGATCGTAGCGACCCTTACTGCGAAGTTCGAGGTAACGCCACGAAGGTTTTGCACAGTAACACGAACATTTTAGTGGGCTCTCAACTCTACAGGACAAGAACCATCGACAACGACCTAAACCCCGTGTTCAACGAGTACTTCGAAGCCGTAGTGGATCAAGCCTCCGGTCAGAAGCTTCGCATCGAGCTGTTCGACGAGGACAGAGCGAGTGCTGACGAAGAACTTGGCCGATTGACCGTCCCGCTGGAGAGCGTCCGCCAAGCTGGTGTGATCGACAGGGTATGACCTACTAGGAAAATGTCGTATAAAATATTGATGTAGTGGTTTCACCTCGAGGCCTGCAAACATGGCGAGTTGCACATCAAGCTGGCGTGGTTCAACCTGAGCTCCGATGAGAAGTACCTAACGCAGCAATCCTGGGAAGCAGAATGGCAATCGGCGGACAAACCCGTGCATCCTGCCATGCTGATGGTCTTCGTGGACAACGTTTCCGAACTGCCTGTAAGCCGTTCTGAGCAGGGAACCGCAGTCGCGTAGCTGTTTAGTACCCGAAGGCTAATCTCGAGCCGTCTCCCTTCGTCGAAGTCAAGTTGGGCCGTGTTGCGCAGAGGACTCCAGTCCAGTTGAAGACAGTCAATCCGCTCTATCAGTCGAAGTTTATTTTCTTCGTGAAACAGCCGGAGGGTCAGGAACTAAAGCTAACGGTACTCACAATAATAATGTACCATGCCTATCTTCACGCTTAGGCAATCGACGACGGTACTCGGAGGACGTTGGGAGAGCTCAGCATTCCGCTGCTGTCGGTCATGAAGGAACCCAAAATGGAAATGTTCCAGCAGACCTTCCTGCTAACACATGGAATCCATTCGTCGCCTATTGTTGTAACCGTCAGCTTACGGGTAATCTATTTATTGTCCCCAGGAATGTACTGAAACCAAATCGGTGGAAGTAGGGTAACCGATAGGCATCGATCGGCGCATCCTATCCGTAGTATGGCCAGTTCCCGTAGGGTTGATATCCACCGTAGTAGTAGGGATTGTAGCCGTAACCGTGACGCCATCGTTTCCAGGGTTTCCTCCTTCAAAGTAATAGCATAAGGAGAATTGCCTAGCAAGAAAATTGCATCATTACACTTACCATTCGCTAGACCACGAAGAAGAACTCAGAACGTGGTCGGCCAGTAGCAGGGTGGTTACCACGAGGATAAGCAGCGCGGTTATCTTCATTGTGCAAAACTGGAAGCTAGTCGGTCTATTGTCCTTTTATATCTCTAAGCCGGTCAGGGGAAGCGTTCGGCGAACGAACGCCTGCGGATGTTCCATCCGCCCGCGTATTTCGTAGCCTGCTCGGGAGCTGATCGTTGAGCCTCTCAAGACAGCGCCAGTATCCAAAATCTAGCTCAGGTACCGCATTTAGACCTTCGTCCAACCAGAGAACGTTCAGCTACTGGAAGAACCACTGGACAACATCGATATCTACGCTAATGGTAAACCAGTCGAAATGGAACGCTTACGCATGCATTTCTAGCATCGCATATCGAAAGGGCCGCCACGCGGTCAGCGTCCGACATCAACGGCTCCTTGGTAACAGCAGCCGAGCCGGGCAAAACAGCGGAGCGCAATCGAGCGGGGACTGTGCCAGAAACTAAGCTTAATACTAACAACTACCAGACGATAAACCGAAGCAGTCCGTCGCTGGGTAACTCCTCGAACACGAGCTTGTTCCGTCATGAGCACAAGTTCGTCGATCGCCTAAGAGGAAGAAAGCACTCTCGAAGGTACGTTCGCTTCTGTCACAGGCCACTACGTAGCAGTACTACCGATAACTACCGCCATTTAGGAGTAGAAAACAAGACGACACCGCGGGAGAAATTCAGCTGGGTGTCCGCTACGATGACGAGCACTTTAAGCTGATCGTCAACATTGTCTGTGCTAAGTAAGCGGCATCTTACCGCTATAAGCTTTTCTTACGTCTAGAGACCTCAGCCCCGTGGACAAAAATGGCGAAGCTGACCCATACGTGAGCGTGAAGTTGATACCGGTCAACGGAGCGACGTCCAAAGTGATCAAGAGGAAGACCGCTATTGTTCAAAAGTCGTTGAACCCTTACTTCGACAGTCAGTAAGTCTTGGCCCGATTTATCTGTTCGATGAAAAACCAGCTTTATGAGCATCTGTTAATTTAGGTTCGACTTTGACGTCGTTTACTCTAACCTCCTGAACCATAAGCTGCAGATAGCTGTAAAGGATGCGCTCAACTACGGCATGCTTGCCAAGGCGCCAACTCTAGGAACCGTGAGTCTTTATTGGCAATGACTGAGCTAATTTCGATGTTACAGATTGAGCTTCCACTGGATAAATTCGATCGCGACAAGCCACTCGTAAACCAGTGGATTGAACTTCGCCATCCTCATTAACACTGCCTATTGCCTGTTGCTATTTCATACTAATCTCACTCGTAATGTACATTACATAGGCTAACAGTAAAGAGAATATATTTCGGGCGAATGTGTGCGCCAGAAAGGGCCTGTATCCAGGATTTCAAGATAGGGGGGGAGGTAGGGAGCAAGGGCTAAATACGGTCCTGGCGCCAGGTCTACAAGGCGCTCCTCTGTTCTTCAAGTTCTGCTCGTCGATAGCCCGGTAGGGGACGCAATCGGAAGGCGTTGACAGCGTTGATTACAAGTTGAACAAGAACACCTATCGTCAGCAGCACCAGAAACGCGTATAGCAAAATTAGTCTGCAAACGCACATATGATAGGTACTGGACGATTTTCGCGCGAGGAGCACTTACATCTCTCCGCTAAATGGCGTCATACTCCGCGCTGCCAGCATCCGCTGAGCGTTATGCGTCACGGACGTAAGCCGGTCTGCGTTAAGCACGTAAACCGTTAGGGCTACTAGCAACGTTCTAAAAACTAAGTATGGACCAAGATGCGGCATGACTGCCACTCACGTTTGCAGCACAATTGACCCCAGCCGTAGGGATTGGTACCGAACGACCGCAGCGGCTGTGCTGTAAGCCGATACAAGAATGGCATACGCGCTCACTATTAGCTCCTTTAGGCCCAGCGCATACAGCGCGGTGAAGTTGCGCAGTGGATTTTCCCTAAGATTTGTGTTGTAGACTGCACAGTTGCCACAAGCCTTAACTTACGAGGGTCTTTGGGACTTACCATGCAGTTATGTTTGTCATGGAATTAGCCGTAGCGTAGGCTGACAGGACGGCCGAAACGACCGAGAGCACTAGGGTAACGGTTCCTACATGCAGGTCCAGTGACGACTTAGCTGTTTTGTCCGCTACTGTGGAAGAAGCGCATACGAAGACGGTAAGTACGCTACCAACGAGCACGACGTCGATTGCAGCCAAACACAGCACCGCAATCAGGATTCGAAAGTTTGCACTGAACGGCAACCTTAATGAGCCATCCGGAGACACTTCCTTACCTGTCATACAAGGGTGCGAGCTGAACGTAGCGTAAATTTAGCTCCAGCGAAGCAATGTAAATTGGTTCGAACCAAAGGACGATCGCCGTAGATGTCAAAATTGTGTGCAGTAACTGCAAAACCAAGTTGGCACTAACTGCAAAATCCAGTTGAATCTTTCTTCTATGTCATACCACAAGATGGGCGTTGTCGTTCTCCTTGACGAGGAAGCAAAGGATGACCGCAGAGACCAGTTGGAGGATGGATGGGACGAGAGTAGCACTGCCGAGCTTGATAGCGATTATTTCTGTTCCTGCTTGGTTGGTGTCGGCAAAGTCTTCTGCCTTTACAAAGTCCAGAAGGACGTCGTTTCCCGCAGGAGACCCCTATGACAAAACTTTGATAACGAATTTTAGCCGACTAACCTGGAATAATCGGATGTAGCGGATTACAGCAAAAACAAGCAGTGCGAGGGCAACTATAAACTGCAGGACAGCCACGCTAACGCACACATAGATCCAATACTGCGTCGGAAGCTGATCCAAGTGACGTCTGAAGGTTGTACGCCGTTTCTCCGGAGCATCACTCCGCTCTTCCAGGAATCGGAACTCGTCCGAGATCTGAACGCTTCTTGAATCGTACTTTTATGGTGACTGTATGATGCTGTTTCGGCAAAAGACGACTAAAGGAACATGCTTGTAAAAAAGGCGAATGAAGCAGAAGCCAGGATGACATTTCTAGCGCGGAGCTGCCTCGAAAAAAAACTTAGGCAAGCATAAGACGGAAGGGTAGCGTGATAAAGAATACCCTTTCAATTATCTCACCGCGCGTCGAATGGTTGCCACTCACGTAAGTCTCCTTGAAATAAGTCTAGTGCGAAGAAAGTTGTGTGGTTCTTGGTGCGCAAAGACTGTGGACAAATGGGTCTTACCTCCGTTCTCTGTCGTTCATGGTACGGTGCAGGCTTCGGTACGGAATAGTTACTGACCGACTCAGTCGCACTCGGGACCAGGCGCCTGCTGTGAACTACCTCATCGTACGCCCACCGTCCTGGACCCGAATTAAGATTGTTGTACGATGAAGTCCATACGGCTGGTGGCCGTGAAGGTCTGTCCTGCCGGGACATTACATTGGCAAGCGACTGTGAAGCCGATCACTATGCGACTCTTGCATATGGCCGCAATAGCAAAAATTGTGTCCGCGTAAACCGCCCGGAGGGATTATGTTAATTTGGACCGGATCTGAGTCACTCAGCCAGGGGACACCGACGGGACAATAGGTGCGCCAAAATACGAGCAATACCGGGTGTGGACGAAGAGAAGCCACAATGGAAGAACCGCTCATGTGTGTCCTACGATCTGTTTGTTGTCCACGCGTCAAGCCATCATAATGCCTCCGCTGATTCACTTGAAGGAAGTACCCTAGCAACGACTAAGCTAAAATGCGCCGTCTATCGTACTAGCCATATCATCGTATCTACCATCGTAAAGATTTAAAAGAAAAGTTGATTATGTAGCCAGCTTTTCATGCTTAGGGACCCTCTCTCCAGAGATTGTCCTGACTGACCCTTGTCAAGACCCCTGAGCTCTCATGACCTTGGTATCGCTCACCCGCGATCGCCTAATACGGCCACCGGACCATTTCGAAAAGAACTTTCGTAGCTAGCCATCGATGAAAACTTGATAGACAGAGCCCGAAACACAGGCAAAAAGCCCATTGCAGGACCACCATAATTTCAGGCCGAATCGTAACAAGTATTTAGTGGAAACTTGTTCGGGCAAAAACCAGAGGTGCCAGCGCCCGTTTCAAGTTACGGCCCGTTGGTCACCTGCTCAGACCCCCTCCCTGATCATTCCAATTTCTGGACGGTCTCTTACTTGGAACCGAAGGGACTTTGGATGAGCGCCGTTATGCACAAAGACGTTTACTGAGGAAAAAACATAGCTGTAAATGAAGGAATGGAACGAAGGACAACTCGGCTCAACATGCTCGTGACATCACTGACATACTAAGATATGTATTCCTAGGAAAAGAACAAAACAAGTCCTGAGCAACAATGTTGGAAGGCAAGTGTGTGTGAGTCTGTGAGAGACGAAGATCACAAAAATCGCTGATATGTGCGGTAAACGAGAACAAGATGAAACGGAATGCTAGGCAATCTTAAAATCACAATCATTAAAGCATTTCTTGGCAAGCTCCTTGATCTCGGCACTGTTCTTGGACACCTCCGAGAGGGGTTCCCGATGCGGTTTGTCACTGTGTTCGGACGTCATATGTGCCTCGATTGCGGACTTGTCATACTCGGACGTCATCGGGCAGTAGCGGCACCTGAATGCAAGTCTCAGTACATGATTACTGCGGGAACTCTCACTTGAACATCGGTTTCCTTAGATGCCTCTCCAGCAAATGCTGCAGCCTTCGCTTTTTGCTTATGGTCATTCCACAGATTTTACATTTGGCACGACGGCCCTCGTCGGAGATCGTGATGTTGGAGAGGCGCTTCGGCCGTCCCGGGAAGCACTGGTCGTGCAGCTCGGAGAACTCCGTTCGCCGCTCGACCACATTGGCAATGGGCTCAAGTCCCTGGAAGAGGAATGTTACAGCAGTCGTGAAAACTCAGGATACCTTGATCTCCTTCTTCTTGTGATTGTTCTTCATGTGCCGACGAACAAGGCGCGACTCGGCAGCGCCGTACTCGCACAGAGGACACTGATGCAGCGGGATCATCAGGTGAACTTCCGCAATGTGGCGCGACGTCTGGCGCACTTCCACTTCGCACAATCGGCACCTGTTGAAATCCTCAACAGTCGTTGCGGGCAGCCGGCGGTTTATCCATCCCGGGAAGCAGCGGTCGTTCCTAGGAAATGTAGGTGTCATCTGTTGAATCTTCTAGGCGCATACCATTCGTTGATTTCCTTGGCATACGTGATCAGATTTGCCTTTGGCGCAAGATCCGGCTGCTCCCGATGCGAGAACTTGATATGTGCTTTGACGTCCGACGAGCATGCATGATGGGCGAAATCGCAAAGTGGACACTCGTAGAGGCGTGGCTCCTTGAGGTGGTGACGGTAAACGTGGATCTAGAGCAAGACGTAAGCTGCTTAATCGGACAAAGCTTACCTGACGGTCTTCGGTTTTCATCTCCATGCCACACTCCTTGCACTGCACGCGTGGTTCTTCATAGGTTTTCAGATCTTGAGTCAGCTTCTTCTCGAATCCGGTATTCTTAACAGTGCGCCTTCGTTGAGTGAGGTCACAATTGTTGCTTACCTTGAACTTGCGTCCAGGGAAGCACTGGGCGTAGACCTTCTGAATTTGTTCGGCATTCGCGTCAACGTTGCTAACAGGCTCCATGTCAGTGTTGTTGTGGATTCTGAGCATGTGTGCTCGCACCTCATAGGCATCCTGGCCGCCATGTCCTTTGCAGATTGGGCACTGGTACAGCGGTATGTTCAGATGGTCCTTGGCAACGTGACGCAGGAAGTTTGATGAAGGCTTAAACTCCTTGTGGCACAACTGGCAGGTCCATTCCGGCGTTTTTTCGGTCACGGTCACGGCCTTCTTCTTGGGCGATGCGGGCGGTTCTTGCTCCTTCTCCTTCTTTGCAGGCGGCGGCTTTACGTCATCGTCGGCGTGCTTGGAGCTGGTTGGTGCCTCGTCGTTCTCGAGCCACCAGAATGGACGCTTCCTATGCTGCCAGCCTGGGAAGCACTTCTCGTTGAGGTCATCGATCTCCTCACGGTATTCGTTCTCGTGCGAGACCGGCTCAACGCCGCTGGTGTCTTCCTTGTGAATCCACTTGATATGCCACTTGACGCGGTGGACATCGTAGTTGGACGAGAAGTCGCAGAGCGGGCACTCGAAGATGCGTTGCCGCTTGAGATGTCGGTGGTACACATGGCGTTGACGGTCCGACTGCGCAACCAGTGTGTTGCAGATCTGGCAGTGATGGCGTTCTCGCGGTCGTGATCCGGTGTGTGAACGGACCAGCTTCATGGGTCGATTGGGGAAGCATCGGCTCTGCAGGTCCCTGATCTCATCCGCATAGCGCTCCAGATTGCTCTTCGGTATCGCGCCTTCTACCGCCGGATGCATCTTCGCAATGTGCTATAATCACGTTTTTCACGCCAGCAAATATGCATAATTTTCCGGTTTTTATGGCAGAAACTAGACACTTTTTCAGTAGTGAAGGCAGAAAATGTGAACCATCGTCGGTATCGAATTGTGCCTTTTTTGTAAACGTATTTAGTACCTTTGCAACTGTGCAGCTTTCGTAACTCCCGAACCCCTCGCAGACCGGACACTCGTACAGCGGCTTCTTCAAGTGCTTCTGAGCAATATGTCGACCAGGATAGCGCGATTCTTCCCTAAATCACTGTTGTTTTTAAATTTATCCGGAAAGTTGCAGTCAGTAGGAGTGTTCGCATACCAGCAGATATGGCAGATACGGTCATCCGCAGGGTTAACGCCATTGTTAGTCGGATTTGGAGTGCCTGATGTGGACATAGAGTCATCCGCTGCGTCGCTTTCCTCCATCTTGAACATCTCGCTCACGTCGCACTGGTCAATAGCCGATCCGCTCAGCACTGCACCGCTGTCATCAACGGCCATGCCCGAGTCATCTTCTGATTTGCCATCAACGCTGTCAGCGCTTTCCTCTTCTAGGCCTCCGTTGGCGAGCCCATTAAGGAGCGCCTCCCAGCAAGTCTGCATGTTGTCGGGAAGTCCGCTTGGCTCTTCTTGCTTGATGGGATGTGACTGCGGCTTCGTGTTGCGCCACCAGAACGCAGGCTTCTTCTGCTTCCAGTCAGGGAAGCACATTTGATTCCATTTCTAAACTGGTGTAATTAAAGTGAATACAGCGTACGATCTTACCTGAATCTCTGCTTTGTGCTTTTCTTCGTTGCTGACCGCCGCAGCTTCCTGACCGTGTTGTGCGGCACAGTGTTTGCGCATCTCCCAGATCGAATTTGAATTTGTATAATCGCATTTGGAGCATGCAAACATGTCCGCTAAGGAAGCGCCTTAGTAATGTTCGCCACAGTGAATCTTACATCTCTTAATGTGAACCATGTAGACGTGCCGCTGGCGAGCAGTCGAGCAGACCTTGACGTTGCAGATCTAGAGCAAGCAACAATATAGGTAGCAACGACGACGTTAGCTACCTGACAGGTTGCCTTGCGCATTGCCTTGGAATCCTGCAAACCGTCGGGTCTTGGTTGTGGTGTAGAACTGGACTCGTCGTCATCGAATTCCTCATCGTTGTTCTCGCCCGATTTTACGCTGTCCGGAACCGCGAAATAGTCCGCCAAGGAGCCACCATTCGACAGCTGGTTAATGTTGAAGAGGTCGTGCAGTGCCGTCCCGTTCTCTTGCCCTTTCGACTCTCCCTAAAGGCCATTGACGTTTTCTGAAGTTAGCTGCGCTACCTAGGAAAAGTTAGTGTAAAGACGGACTAGGGCTAATTTCCTTGGATCTTAGCGCTCACGGTGCTAGCATAGGGATGTACTGACCTCACTATCTTTCTCGGTGGAAGCAACCGGCATAGCGGCCAGGAACGTGTTGAGAAGCAAGGCCGCATCCATATTCTCGTTGGCCGATTCATTTGGTGACTGAAAACGATACTTTTCGTATGCATAAGAATAATGCTTACCTGATCGGTAGACGCATTGTAGTCAATGTTCGTTAGCAGCCAAAAATGGGTTTTATTTGTTAGCTTCGGTGCAAGAAGAGATCGAGCGACGTATGTGGCATGTATTTCCACCTAAAAAATCCATGTCAAATCTGCTTGGCATACTTTCTTTGTTTATGCGCTAAAACTCACCAGATGGTCCCGAAGCTCTGACGGTTCATATTCAGCTTCCTGTTTCTCTTCCGAATTCCCGTCCACGCCGAGGTCGCAAAGCATGCATGACTGGGGCATGCTGTCTGACTGAAAAAGAAAACGACTTACGAACAATCAGCGAACGCCATGAACGGTGAGGAAAGCGCGTTGCTGTTTATTGCGGGCAAATCACACGGACAGAAAGCGCGCGCATTCGCAATCGACAGTCTGAAGCTGTTCGTTCCCTTGAAATCTCGTGCATGGAAATGAGCGGACACGAGGGGAAACATAGGCTAGCGTCGTGACGCTTAGAACAATTTGGCCACATACTGATGTGCATTCGCTTAATAATGCCTTAATAAAAGTAAAGAAGGGTAAGGGGACCCTTTGGCGAAGATTTTTTAATAGAAAGTCGGGACATTTGCAGCCACATAACGGTATTTTGCCATTTAAAGGACATTTTGGCCTGGTTTTGACCCATTTTAAAGCGCTACGCTGACCCCTCCCGAGACCCCCCCCCTCTCCTGGAACCTTAAATACGGCCTGCTGCACAAGACCCACCATGCTTCAAGCACAACTAAAGAACACTGTCGGACGCTACACCTACTACTACACCCTACTTTCCGAAACTACAAGAGATTTGGTCGTAGCCCTTGATGTTGTGGAGCTTATGATGTAAGGTCTAACATGTTGATCAATTCACGGATCTTGCCGATACGAGCTAATACAAATTATGCCAGCGGAAGGCACGGAGTTCTAACGAATCAACAAAATTTTCTTCCTTAGGAAAAACTAGAAGGTTTGAATTCATCTCCGAACACCATAAGCCTGATTATCATTAAGGTGAAAAGAACTTGGGTTTCTCAGCTTATGCTCGGAGAAGAAGGTGACTGTTAACGGTAAGGACGCGATTGCTTAGCGTTGGGACAGGGCGCATGAAGAAGCGCTAGCACGCGTATGGAAGGTAAGCAGGCAGAGATCCTCCGTCATGCACACCAGCACCAGCACAGCCGCCAAGGACGGACTCCTTCCTGTCTTCCCGCTGAAGCGACTACGTGAAGGGCAGCGGCGTCGTCATCAGAAACACGCACGGGTCTCCTTGCCGACGCCCGGCAACCGAGCGGCCACGTCAACCTCAGCACGGTGTTGGACCGCCGCGAGACGACAGGGGCAGTTCGCGTCCTGTGCGCCGCGCCGCTCCGTTTGTGCTCCTCCAACGCACGGTCGGCAGGGCGCGTGAAGCAGCTGTACATGCACTCCGGAGTCATGCCCCAACGGGCCGCCTCCGTCCTCCTCGCCAGTTGGCTCGTCTTCTCCATACCCAACTTGGTCTTCCATCCCCGTTGCTGCACTCCCCGCGCCGCCGCCGCTCTCCATCGCGTGGAGGCCAGCAAGCGCTTTCGGTTCGCCCCCAGCAGCGCGTGCGTCCTGCCTGTTCGCCTTCCTTGCGCCCATCACCCGCCGCCAGTTTTGTCAGCGGTCGCGTCCCTCTCCGTCGCCACGGCCTTTTAAGGGCCTCTTACTTTGCCTGCCCTTGGTTGCAGCACGTTGGCTGCCAGAAGACAGGGAGGCGAGCAGTGAAAGAACACGGGAGACGAGCAGTACCGGCGGCGGCCCGTAATGACGCCGTCGGATGTGCTGCTGATATGTCACCTATGCAGCGGCAGCGGCCTTCCTTCGTTCGGCGTCCATCCTTGGGTCGACTTGACTGCACCACCTAATCGCTCCTGGTGTGCACGCCGAACAAGGACTGCTGGGCGTTGGTCACAGATCGCTCGATACGTTCTCCCCTCCAGCCATTTCTGGACGACGTTTCGCAGACTATTCAAACTGTTTCTTGGAGAAAACGATGCAGCTGTGGAAATTTAAAACAAGACTCCGAAGAAAAGGACTCTAGGAGCAACTGCAGAATAGCAACCGCTAAATTTTTTCAAGTATGGCCCTCTCATTTTTTATAGTTTTGTTTAAGATAATTTTTTTGCAGTACTCTTAAAAACGTACGTAAATCCGACTATCTGTATAGCGATAATAAGTCAAGGCTTCATATGCTCCATTACCAAGGCCGATCGGTTGTTGCTATGACAGAAGGGCTAGCTTCAGCTAGAACATGGTATGCTACCGAACTCTTTGTGCTTCCTGGCCAATACTGTGTTACCACACCATTTTCCCGAACGGTGTGGCTCGAGGTCTAAAGTGTTAAGCTAAAATGTTGTGTGAGCACTACTTCAGTGTGCATGAAACTCGTCTCCATTGACAACGCCGCTTAATAAGAACCGACGTTGACTTGCTGGTGGATCTGTTTGTAGCGGCTTCCTAAGTAAGCTTGTTACGGGTCTCTGGTCAAGAGTTTCATTAACACTTCAGTGCCCGTGTTTTACTATTGTGTTAAGGTTAAGATGGAAAACAAATTGTTAAGCATTAAAGCCTTGGCCGCCTAATCCGTCGAAAACAGGCTGCAGGACGGATTGTAAGCACAGGAGCCGTGACACTCGTTAACAATTATTTATTACTTTGCTTCAACAACATGAACTCTGCTTTAACAACATGAATAGCGCAGAATAAAGTATACAAAATCTTGCGGCGGACGCCTTCTACTTCGAGCTCTTGGTCAACGACTCAAGCGCATCCAGCGTCTCAGACTTTATCTGTCCCGCAGCGCTATCGATGACTGCACGCAGAGTGATGATCAGCGACTCCCTGAAAATGCTACTAAAATTTGCCAGCTATGACGACGACGTACTTAATTCCTGGGTCGTCCGTGGAGTTAACCGCCTTAAGGATGTCGCTGGCAATGGCGTCCGGCTTGGGGTGTATGGCAATAAGTCGAGTCAGCGCTTCACCGGCGGAATTGCGAATTGCGGCTGGTCCCGATTCCTGCAGAGTCTTGAAGAAAATGCTCTGCATTTGCGGCACGAAGGGCTTCAACGAGGTGATCGCCTGAAAACACGGACCTAGTAGCAGTGTCGCAATGCACTATCTCCAACCTTGTCCAGAAGTCGAATCATTGTGGTGAGGACGGCTTGCTTGACGGCCGGCGGATAGCGGTCGCCGAGAACGCGAATCAGCGGTCCGGCCATGCCGATGGCGTGAGGTCGGACGCCGTCTTCGTTGCTCACGGAAAGCAGCAGACCGAATGAGATCGCAGCGGTTTCCTTCGCACCCACAGTTCCGCTGAGCAATCCTTCGCGGAGAATGGCCAGTAGCGGTTGCCAGCCCTTCGGGTTGCACAGTCCCGGAACGAGGTCGCCTTTTGCGCTCGTCCGCAACGAATTAGCTGCCTTCTTGAAGGTGGGAACGACGCAAACGATGGCAGCTGCATCGGCACGCTTAACGAGCAAGGAAATGGCTTCGATGGCGTTGTCGACGAGCTCCGGTTCGGGCGAGTTGTACAACTGGAGCAGGCCGTTGCATAGCGGCTCGAAGACCTCGATGAGGTCTGCCTAAAATAAACAGATTTAGTGCGTAGTGACCTTCCATGCAGGCATACCCGACTGTTGGCCATCAGCTCCTTCAGCAGGATCGCCGAAGTGACGTGGTTCTCCTGGGTGGCGCGCTTCAGCAGCGTGTTGACCATGACGCCCACGCCTTCCTCGTCTGTGACGGAAAGCAGCACTGGCAGGCAGTTCTCGATGTGCTAAATGGCAGTATTGAGCTCAAAACATCGTTGCGGATAGTACCTCCTTCTGGTCGGTGATGGACGATTCTCCGAGCAACGACTCGAGCACCTTGGGCATGTGTCGGCTCAAATGGTCCCCGGCTGCCGCTGCCAAACGGCACAGAGCAACTGAGTTGATCGGAGGCTTTGTAAGCTTGGGAAGCAGTGCAGGCAACAGTTGTCGGCTGTTGCTCGACATGACCGCGCAAAGGCCATCGAGGATGTTGTCATCGTCGGTCTTGTTGAACTCTTCGAGAAGCGGGCCGACCACTTCGTCCATGGCGATGTAGCCGACGCTCTGAAGCGTGCAGGATTAGAATGATGAGAAGCTTGGTTCAGTTACCTGGTAGAAACTATTGAACATTTCGGCTGCTGCGCGCTTGACATGAAGTTCGGGATCGCAAATGCACTTTTTGATCGGCTCCATCAGGTCGTTAGTGTGCGTGAGGATGATATCCTTGTGAGTGTTGGTGATGATCTCGTTAAGTGCCATCGCGACACCGTGCCTCTGCTGAGCCTTATCCGACTCGAGGCGCTCCTTGAGGACCGGCAGGATCTCGGTGAGCACCCGTTCGCCCATTTTCCTGACCAATTCACCGAGGCAGCGAGCTGCCATCTGAAAGCAGGACTTTATTTTGAGCCAAGTCTAATGACTTTTACCTGCTTTCGGTCCTCAGAGGTGCTCGACAAGCAGAAAATGATGAGGTCGAACAAGGTCTTGATGACCTCTTTGAGTGTCTTCGGTGTGTTCGCAACGACAACCTAAATAAGCAGCTTACTTTACTGGTGATCTTACCCAAGTGCTTTCACCTTCCAAACGTGCGAAGACGCTTGACGGACGAGCAGCGAAGTGTCGTGACGCGTCAAGTAAAGGCCAGCGATGATGTCGTCGCGTGACTACAATATAGTTGCAACTATTGTCGCTATGAAGAATAGTACCTTTTGACCGAGCTGACGCAACAAGGTCTTGTCGACGTTCTCAATGCCAAGAGTGTCGTCGTCGTGCGCAGTGTCGGACGTCATCTTTCCGCTAATTCCTGAAACAAGTGCTTACATTTCACTCCTCATTCGTATAGGGTCTAACCCGATATCTTGAAGAGGAAGTCTCCAATAAGCTTGACAGCAGCCTGTCGGATGCGCCAGCTCTCGTGGATGATAGCGCTTTGCAGCTGAGGCAGAAGCAGCTTCTTGGCCTGGTTGCAGTACATCGCAATCAAACGTTGACCAGCACGCAGCGCGGAGTCGCGAACGTACTCGTTCTCGTCCGCCAGAGCCTGAAGTATTTTCGCTCCGCTAAAGACACATGAAATTTAAAAATACCTTGAGGATGGAAGGAACGATAAGCGGGATGAACGGAATGAACTTGTCCTCCATAACCAGTGGGAGGTAGATGAAGAGGAGAATGTAACCGTCGCGAATGTAGGGCTCCGTGTGGACAGACTCCGTGATCCTAACCACCTCGGGCATGCTTTCCTTGAGGAACTCCTCTCCCTTGGCGGCGATCACTTCCGAGAGACCCTGGGCAGCACCTGAGCGATCCACCACGCTGGTCGCCGAGACGAGGTTCTTGCGGAGCCACGGCATGATGTCTTCCTGGAGCTTCTCCGAGGTCTGTTCCGACGAGTATTTCACGGTCGCGCCGATAGCCTTTGCGGCAACCGTGCGCACCTCTGGCACTGGGTCCAACAACGCCTTCTTCAGCCCAGGCATCAAGTCGGAGAGATATGGTTCCATGTCCTAAAATAGATAATTGGGTGTCTTTGGAGCGGTTCGTTTAGCCCACCTTGTGGTCGACCAGCTTGTAGATGTTGGCAATAATGTGCGCTGCCATCTTACGAGCTTCGGTACGCTCGGTGAGCGCTCGCTTGATGATAGGCATCATGAGTGCAAGCGAGGGCGAGTCAACGTGATGCACAAAGCGGGTGTTGACGATGGTTTGTAGGCAGGACGTGGTCTTGCCAGCCGGGTCTCGCAATGCAGCCTCGAGATGCGACTTGATGGCCATCACCTCCGGGTTGCGGATGACGTTGGCGATCTGCTTCATTGCCCGTTCACCGGCCTTCGACACCTTGAGCTGCGAGTCGGCCATGACTTCGCACAGTCTTGGCACGACTTGTGGCAGGCAGGCGGACAGTTGTTGCGGTGCGCAGTTCGACATGGCGCCAAGTAGTTCGGCGCAGGCTTCCTTGGTGCGCCATGAGTCGCTCTCCAGTGCCTTCAGCAGAGGTGGCAGCACCAGCTTAACGCCGAACTGAGAGAGCGATTTCATCATGGCATTCGCGGTCTTCTCCGCTGCAGCTCGTACGTCCGGAGAGCTGTCACCGAAGCAGTTGAGAAGGTCGGGTAGGAGCTGGACAACGTACGGCTCAAAAGCCTTGCCGACAATGCTGAAGATGCCAAGATAAAGACTGAAGAAGGGATGGTTTTTAACCTGCAGAGCATTTCGAAGCAGAACAGTGCTCCTTGCCGATGCTTGACGTTTTGCTTGTTGGATAGCATGCGCTTGATGGTAGCGGCCAGCTCAAGATCCTTCATCACGACAATGCCAAGTCCGTGAACGAGCGCAGCGATGCCAAATGCGGCGCCTCGGCGTTCGCCGTAGTCTTCCGTCGTACTCAGCAGAACCACCAACTTTGGAACGAGTGCTCTGGACTCGTCGCGAAGCACCGGCACCAGCGCTGGAAGGCAGTCGGCAACTGATTGTTGCACCTGCAACAATTTTTGTATGCGTACTAAATACGAAAATGTGTTCTCACCTGCTCCGCATTTGTTGACAAAGCCTCAATGAGACGCGCAAAGATCTGTCGCAGCTTGTCATGGCTGGGATCAAGATGGCGCGCGAGAGTGCCCATGAGCACCACCAGGCCTTGACGAAGATTGTCGTATTCCGCGCCGTCGGGAGTGTTGTCAAGGATATCTTCAAGGTAAGGGAGAAGAGTGCCCATGGATTCTTCACCGTGCTTAAGCATTGCAGTTGTTAAGCGGGTACAATTTAACGTCGCAACATACGTTCTTAAGGACGTTGCAGGCCGCTTGACGCATTAGGTCTCGGCACAACTCGTTGCGGTCACTGATGCCTTCCGGCACGACGATCTTGATGACTGCCATAGTAAGCGGGGATGGCACGCCCTCGGAGAGCTGCAGCATGCCTTCGGCCACGCCCGAGCGGGCCTGCCATGGGTCGGACGCGTCGCGCACCTTGCGGCCCACTTCGTCAAACACGGCGGGTTGGATCTACAACGAATGAAATTAGGATACTGGGCATCCAGAACGAAACGAACCTTGTTGAGCTCCTTGTAATTCTCTCCGAGGTTGTTGAGAACTGCCTCAAATTCGCCCTCAAAGCCCTTAAGAATATCTTTCAGCGCCGCGGCGGCTGAATGACGAATGAATGCAGACGGAGAACGAAGGTCTTCGATGAGCGTGAAACAGAGCTGAAACGAAGATAATTAAAGGGATAAAGGAGAACAAGAAAGCGTACCGATTTTGACGTCTTTAGGCGGAGCTCGCTCCATAGAAGAGCAGCGTGCTTCTGACATTCCTCGTCCTGATCGTGACTAGCGAGGTAAAGTGATCTCGTGAGGGTGAACTTTAGCTCTGCGTCCAGCGCGAAAGCCTCTCGCATGCGGTTGACCATTAGAAGGAGCAGCTAAATTTGCTCGTGGCGCTACCGCTTCCGACGCTATTGCTTACGAGGTACACATTGCGACGAACGGAGGAGTCCTCGTGCTGCAGGAACTTCAGCAGTTCATTCGTGAAGAGACTGATGGAGGCGTCTAGCTGTTCCGTAGCGCTTAGCATCTTGCAGTACTTCTTCAGTGCGTCCAGCACGTTGTCTAAGTACTCGACCGCAGAGGGCGATGCCATGGTATGCAGGAGTACCGACATGAGGCGGATAACGGGCAGGGAGGTGAGCTCCGCGTCCTGAAGCTTGCACGTCAGAATCCCATTATGCTATACGGCTAACCTTGATGAATTGCGAGTCAATCGCGTTCTTCAGGAACATAGTGATGCGGTCTTGCAGCTTGCTGTCGTAGCTCTGATTACGGAGGATTTCTCCAATCATCGGAACGAGCAGGCCGAGCTTGGACGCAGTAATGCCTTCAATGAAGTCTTCTTCCTCGAGTTCAAGGATAGCGGATGGGTCCGTCTCAATCTCCGGCAGCACCAGGCACATGGCCGCCAACGAAGAGAAAGCGCGTCGCAGCTGATCTTCAAGCGGCTCCTGCGACCAAGCACCATCCAGCCACGCGGAGTTGAGCACTCGCAGAGAGGTGTGCGCCACGAGCTCATCTGAAGCACTTTCATCATTACCGCAAATTCTAGAACACACGAAGAATTTAGTGAAACCTACGTAGCCTATCAGCGGACGGCTCGAAGAACGCATCGCGGAATGCGAAGAATGCTTTTGCTGCGAGTTTTGACACCAGCGGCGACTTCATCAAAGGGACCACGATGTCGTAGAGCAAGTCGATGTGGTTGCTAGCACCGCTCGGGTTGTAGCGAGCGGCGACGCACAGAATGTCAAGCTTCTTCTCCACTTCCGCATGGAGCTCCGCCATTTCCTTACGAATTTTCTGAAATCCTAGCGGTTAAGAAGGTGAACCGAGTTAAGTGCAACGCACTGATTCGCTCTTTAGTTCGGCATCAACTGCCTTCTTCTGCCGCTCAGTTAGCTTGCCCTCTCGGCGGTTTTTCTCAGCGAGCTCCTTCCGCAGTTCGATCTCGGCCAGCTGCTCTTTGAACTTGTAGGCCTTGCTCTCCCTCTTGATGTTCTTGGCCGCAATTGCGTCGTCGGAGTTCCTAAAAGTCAAATATTCTTGGAGTCATTGATGAATCCTACCCAAAGCGAACAACACTTACTGTTCAATGACGGCGGTATTGTAGAGGGTTCCCTCGGGTGTGCGGAAGATTTCCACGCTAGCCGGCGGGACGGATAGGTACTTGCTCATTTCGATCGAGCGGACTTGTTCGGCAGAGCGCTTCCAAATGGCCTCAGAAACGTCGTGTCCCAGCTCACCCAGTGAGACGAGCAGCTGGATAGCGTTTCCGCGGCTCGGTGTGTTCTTGTCGGAGAAGAGTTCCTCGGCAGCGAGGTTGCAGAACTCCTGAGATTTCAGTACGCTCTTCAAATGTCCCGACTTCGTGACCCAGTTGACCCAGACTCCGCCGTCGTGGTGGACTAAACAGTGAAAAGGTTAATTGCTTGCAACCTTGCCCTGGCCTGATGGACTCACCTGCGTTGTCCAGCGAGCATAGAAGCAGACTGGAAACAAGGAACTGCGGGTACAACGACTCATCGTCGCGCTCTCCTTCCATGTGCAGCACAGCTGAAGCCACGAAGCAGATATTCCATCCCGGCACGCCGCTCTTCTCCGGCCATTCGCGATCCGGATTGCGAGTCTCGTATAGCTTGCGTACGACCTAAATTACCTCAGTAGGAACCTCACACATTTTCCTACCTGGCACAGAAATCCGGACTGAATATCGTCGAGCATAGTCTGCATAAGAGCTAGGCGGAACTTGAGACCCTCTGCGGAGGCGATCTTCTTCACAGCATCTAGCGCACGTGTGCGGACCTCGTGCGACGGCCAGAACAGTGCAGCTGCTAGCAACTGTTCCACTGACTGAGGGTATTTATCGCCGAATTGCGGCAGCGTCGCTTCAGCAAGCGCGGAGATTATCAGAGCTCCTGAAAACAAAAAAAGGAGACTAGTTTCCTGGTGGTCACAACACAAACCTTGCTCGTCAAGAGAACTAATTAGCTTCTCCTTCAGATTGATGGACTGAATGTTGTCGCGAAGGCTCTTGTCGACGGCGCCGCCCGATGCGCGCACCAGCAGGTACACGACGGGAACGACCTCCGGCAGCTGTGACTGTCCGTTGTCGAGTGTTTTGAACACTTTCTTCACCCCATCCAACAGTGCGGTGTCAAGCTTCGCATCCGCAACTGAAAATTCCAGGCTAAGTTCAAAGGTTTAGACGCCGCCTCCCTTACAGTGTTCGTACACTGCTGCGACAACTCGGAGTGCAGCGAAGCGAATAGCTGGACGAATGTCCGCGGCGCAAGCTTTGCGATACACTTCCAGACCGGCATCTGGGAACTGGCTTGCTCGTTTTGACCACTGCTCTACGGCATTCCAGAGGGACTTGGCAGTATCTTCGTGTGCTAAATAGGAACTCTAAGTAGGGATTTTCACACCCTTGAAGCGTACCCTCGTTCGATATCAGCGGTGTTAGTCGCTTTAGTACACTGTTAGTTAGTTCGTCGGCTTCTTTGTCTGCCAGCTGATTGTTGCTCAATTTTGCGATGAGCGCGCCGGCCGCCAATCGCTGTCCCACACCTGCTTTCTTGTTGCCTTAAGAAAGTGTATTTTAGCACTTGGATCGCAAGAGAATCATACTTTCGAATTGCGCGAAAGCACTGTTCACCAGCTCCGTAAGCACGCTGGCTTTCGACACCTTCTGGGCCACCAGCGCGGCCGAGTGAACTCCCTCGATGCGCACTAATTCGTCCGAGTTCGCTGTGCAGTCTAATCGGAAGTTTAATAAGTTTGGCAAAAGTTTGGTATTTTGGGCACGTACTTGCAGCGGTCTTGAAGAAGTCCACTGCGACGTCATCGAGGCTCACGCGGACGTGCTCGAGGAAGTGTCGCACACCGTGGACGGCGATCTCCGGAGAGCGCAGCAGAGCCTTCTTTGCTGTCGGGATGAAGACCTGCTCGATGCTCTGCGAGGTGAAGAACTCGAAGATTCGATCCACGTTCTACAAGGCTCAAACATGAGGCGAAGTGCGACCGCGTACAAACCGTAACGTGTGTGCCGGGCGTCTTCTGGCACAGCAATGCGACCTTGCCGTAGGTATCCAGCCAGAACGTCGTCAAGGCAGCCTTATCCTCATCCGTGAGGTTACTGCACTGCGCGAGGAATGCGGCAAGGCACAACGCCTTCACTTCTTTCTGAGGCTCGGCAATGTCCTTCAGCGCGTCGATAAGGAGCTTCGGTTGCTGTTTCTAAATATGTAGGTGAAGAAAGATCTGGTAAGTACTACAAACCCTAGCGAATTCCTGGATCGCTTTACGCATGATTCTCGTTCCTCGCTTCTCGTATTCTGCGTAGTAAGCAGCGGCGCCAAGCGCGGTTACCTAAACAACCGGTTCACAAGCCGTGCTAAACGCATCGTGCTTACGGCAATGTGAAGGAGCGGAATGTCGCTGGTATTGTCAAGTGTGCTCATCGTCTCCAGGATCCACTTGGCGACAACAGCCGCGTTCAGGTTGCTGTTCTTCCTAGAAGAATTAGCTTTTGACGGTAACCGTACGGCGGACTAACGTGAGGAATGTCGGACTGATGGCGCAGTGTGAGACTACCGATTCGCTCAAGTGCTTCAGTGTGAGCGGGGCGTTGCGTGCTCGCAATGCACGGACCGCCGATTCCACGAGCTGCCTCGAGTCCTTGTCCTGACAGCGGTTGAAGACGAAGGATACCGTACGGCGAATGAGTCCCTCGTATGCCGGAGCCGGTACTTCTAAACAACCGGGTTCTCATTTGCAGGCACAGAGACCATGTCATACCGTCAGCGCTAGCGATGGCCTTGTTCAGCGTGTGGTAGAGCTGTCGCTGGCGCGCCAATCCGGCCGAGTTAATCGACTTGATGAAGTCGATCACCACGTCCTTGAATGACTCCTAAAAGCGCGCACGTTAAATCAGTCTACGGGAAACTATTGCATACCGCTGGTCCCTCCGTACTGATGTTGTCCTCCACGTTATTGACAGTCATCGTGTTGGGGTTACCCGTAAACTAAACTGGGCAAATATTATTTCAGGCAAATCACCGGACACTAAATAGAGTAAGACATAACACGAAGGGCTGCATGCGGACAGAGTAGCACTGTTGCGTACAGCCGGGTGCCCTTAGCACATTTGTAACTAGAAACTATTGATACAAAATTTTAGCCAGACAGCCTCTAGCCAGATAAGCGTCTCTTCGCGCCTTATGTTTTGTACCCTTTGTCATACTTGACCCAGTTTATACCCTACCTGTTAGATTGGAAGTATTTCGCGAAATTTCATGGAACGTTTAAAGTTACCTACCAACAGAATGCCAGCTGTTCGCGCCATGTTACGTAACCATTTTGTGGCCCCTACAAATTAGCTTACGGAAACCGGTGGCTAAGGGAGTTGCATGCTGGTCCATAGAGCATTTCGTTCCTCAGTTGCAGACAGTACCTCAAGTTTGTAAGCATTAAATGCTCTTAGCGGATTCAGCATCATATTCAAACTCAGAAGCCAACCGAATGACAGGCCTCTAATACCCGCAATTGGTGGCTAAGACAATCAGCTCTCTAAGCATCAGCAGAAAGTCAAGCTAGATTCTTAAACAACCAGCCAACAATTCTTGGGCTGATCTGGTCGCGTTACAGCAAAACCGCCAGAGAATTCACATTTCGCTTTGTTGGGCGTGTGGATAGTTTCAGTTGTGCCACTGGTAGTGAAATTCTAACCGAACATTAGGCCGCTACAGCACCCTTGTGACGTCTGAAGCCTCTTAAAGTTCTCACCACAATCACAGGTGTCCAACTCGTCCCAGAGACAGCCAACAGGAATGTGACGAAACCGAGCAAGGGCTGTACCGTATACCAACAAGCTAAACTTGATCCTACCAAAATTGCATGCAACAAAAAGGCCCTGGTTGTCATATAGCTGCTAGCCGTAGCGAAGAATACCGCGTTATGCATAATCGAAGAAAAACTAAATGAGTATCTGTACTTTCGCAACCGAAAACCAGGTTTCCTACCACTATCGACGTCCAAGGGCCATCCAGTGGAAGGAAAATACGCTTGTTGTTTAACGAGTAATGCCACTCGTCGCTAACGCGTCTGAGCGGACGTTCTAGCGAACAACTAGGGTAACCTTCACGTTTCTAGAAGGAGTAGCATGTCGAAACAAACATGTTGTCGTCTTAGAAGGAAAATAAGAAACCGATCGAGCGCGAGCTGTGCAAGCGAAAGCAAGACGAAGCGTCGGCTCGCTGGACCGACGAATGGGCGAAGACGGCACTCGCTGCTTGCTGCGGACCTGCGACTGATCACGCGGCCACCCGGGGACGGCTCAATGATACAGTCGACTTCAGAGGGTGGTGACTTTAGAAATGGACAGAGAGCGGCTCGATGCTCAATGGCCTAGAAGCGCCAAATTCGAACCGGTGTATTGCTCCTGCTAAGGTTGAATCTGCTAAGGATCTAAAGGCGACAAAGCAACAGCTATTCTTTGCTTATACTGCGTGGTTGAAAACTTTGGAACTAGGCGGGCAACCGTACCATTTTTGCACGTTTTCACCCACTGCAAAAACCGCTAACGAAGTATGCGAAGCATTTCGTACGTATGCGACATTTAACTGACAATTACCAACGGAACGGATGCACGTCTCAAGGGGGTATACAATAACAACGCCTTACTACATCCACCTAAACTATTTTAACGGCCGTAGTTTAGTTCCTCACTGTTGGCGCCAGGGGGAGGATAAACTATTTCTCTTCGTGTAAGAGTCCCCCCAATGACAAAAATTTGCATTCTTATTGGCCAACAAGGGCTCTAAACTCTTGCGCTTAGCGCACGAGTTTAGTTTCTCTCTGTGGACAATTTACATCACGGGCGGGGGACTAAACGTTTGCGCTATAGTGTAAGGTTTTAGTTCCCCCTTCTGTTAGGTTCCACAAAGGGGGACCCCTGAAGCTTTAAAAGAATCCGCATTGCACTTGGAGCGGATCTGAGGCATTTCTCTCAGATCGTACGAATATTTCTAGGCTTTTAGGGTAGTAAGGGTCTTTACGCAGCTTATCAGATAGGGTCTTAGTACTTTGATACCAACCACATTCTTGAACAGGGACAGGCGTCCCGTCTACAATTATCACCCATAGTAAGTTCTCCATGTGTAGGGGTACACCCATGCTTTCTTGTCCCTCATTACCCCCCACCTACCGCGACAATGCGGGGTAACGCTTGTTGCGGGATAAGCAGCTCTTTGGCGAGCGTTCAGTTACACGTTCTAAATTAAAAGCGTCGAATATTGTCTTGGGCTAGTTCAGCGACACAGAATTACTCTGCCTCAACCGTATTTTAAACTACATATACCCCGAAATAGGTAGTCGAGCGTTTGGCCCATTCACCGTGTGCATATTCTCTATCACTGTGCTTTCCTTGCCGAGGAATAGTTGTTTGATCTAAGCATGAAGCATAGCAAGCAAGCATGAAACTCATGACCCTCGTTAGAGTCTCTGTCTAATTTTCAAAAATGTTCCTGTTCCATAACTGTGAAAGGCGCTATCGAAAGTCGTTCCTCACCAAGCTGTGGCATCCGGCCTGCAAGCTGTCATGGCGGGAATTCGAATGGAAAACTCCAAATCTTTGGCCGTTTGAAGGTTATTACTTTACTTCCTCTCGCCATTGCAATAACATCGCAATAGATTTCCGTAGCTTTTATTTCTTGTTATTTTTGATAATGAGGCAGATACCGTTTTGTTATTGTGTGTTTTTTTTTGCGGAATGTCTTTATTTCGTGAAATCAGTTCTTTCAGATGAAATTAACGAGGAGAAGTGCTACGCTCCTGTTGTTATTGTTATCGCAGTTAGCGACTTTCACTTTGGCGTCTGAAGGTTTCGTCGATGACAGTGATTTCGCGGAGTTCGAGGATGACGAGCCTGCGACAAAACCTGCCGACAGTCAACATGTTACGCAACCACCGAGGAAGGTATTTGCAGCTTGACTGCATTCGTGCGTCTTCACCGACAATATTAAGGTTCATCAATCCGTCGATGAGGATGAAGACGAGTCTTTCGCAACTGTTGCGGACGACGAAGAATTCGAAGGTTTCGAGAAACGGCAGTCAGAGGAATCGGACGAGAAGAAACCGCTGGACATTAAGCCGCTAACCTTCGCTGATGTTTGCAACCAACCCGTTTCCGCGGATAACTTTGTTACTTTTCAGATACCGTCCCACTTCCGGTCGAACTGGTCCTCCTATCAAGTAGAGGCTTTTGCACTGGCGATCATCGTGATTTACTTAATCATGTACCTGATCGGCAAAACGAGGAATCACAGGTTAGACGCTTCGTTTCGCGCAAGATGCTAAAGCTTAAATTTCAGCATAGCCGTGAGCTGGTTCGAGAAGAACCGACCACTGCTGGAGCAGCAGTTCGCCCTAGTGGGTGACGACGGAATCGCACAGGAAGCCGTCGGCGGGCATCTGGTGAAGGACACCGACTCTTCTTATTCGGTGTGGAGCTCCGGACGTGCCGGTTGTTCGGGCATGCTTACGCAGCTGAAGCTACTCAAGCGACAGGACCTAATGTCCGTGGTATTACAGCTGGTGAAGCCAAAGAGCGACCGAATCGTGCACAAGATCGAGCTGGACGCCGGCGAGATGGACAGCTACGTAATGGCCTTTGGAGTGCGCAAGAGTGTTGCCAAGTCCTTCAAGGAACTCAATGATTTGGTGCGTCTTCTAGCATGCTAACATTTGTTCTTTTCGTTCGATAACACCGCTCACCATAACTGCATTTCAGAGCACATACGCTGCTGAGCGCAAAGGAACTGAGAAGTACGGCCTGTCGCCCAACTATGCTGTGTACGCAGAAATTGCCGAGACCGTTCCGTCGATCCTCGACTCGACTGTCATGCAGTTCCTGAAGAAATATGAGAAGTACATCGATTACTTCCACATCTCGGACCAGTACTCAGGAGCGCGTCCGCAGGAGTAAGCAAAACCGAACGTTACTAACACTAACACGCGGCTATGTAGGGACGCTGCAGCACGTCTCCCAGAGACGACGCCGACGATCATCATCAGCTACTTCCTCGATGAAAACGCTGACGAGGAGGTGCATAGCGCGCTGATGACGTTCACGTTCTTCCTGGTGGAACGCATTCGTCGCTATCGCTTGAGCAGAGAGGGCAAGACGAAGGCAGACAAGAAACGCCAAGCGGTAGAAGAGGCTTTCCTGAAGACGACTCACCTGCAGCGTCAGGAGGCTGCACAGGTACCCGAAAACTTCAAGTCTCTACCAATACAAGTTGCAGGCCCGCCGAGAGGAAAAGACGCGCGAACGGAAGCAACGACTGATGGAAGAGGAGGACCCGGAGAAGCAAAGACGCCTCGAAAAGCTGGAGATGAAGCGCGATGCGAAGCTGAAGCAGCCCAAGATGAAACAGCTGAAGATTAAGTAACTGTCGTGAATGTGTTAGTGGCGGAACCTGTGGGCGCCCTAAAAATTCCAAGCAACACTTTCGAAATGGTCCTGCAGTTTCTTAGTGGCGTAGTTGTGTCGTTGTCAAACGAATGCTCAATTCACTGTTGTTTGTATTCCAATGGGCTTTAGCTGAATAAACCGTTAATTTTTATATCGCTAGAAATGAACTTGAGTGTGCTAAGAGGACATCACAGGAGAATTTAACCTGGAACAGCATGTTTACCTTCGCGCTGCCTTAGTTCCCTCTAACATAGGATAACCAATTTTGACGAGAACCATGAGCCACCGTCGTTTCAACCCTCTTCTACGCGAGTGGGTCATCGTCTCCCCGGAGCGCTTGAAGCGGCCCTGGTCAGGATCTACTGAGCCACCTTCTAAGACAGCGAACGAGGATAAGGAAGAACAAAATCCCTTAGCACCTGGTGGAATCCGTTCGAATGGCGAAGTTACACCAAGCTACGAACATATTTACGCGTTCTCCAACGACTTTCCGGTCTTTACAAACCCTAAAATGAAAGACCCGCACGGGGCGAACGTGAAGGAGGGTGACGACGACGAACTGTTCAGAAGCGAATCGGCGTTTGGTAAGAAACAGCAATGAGGGGATTCCCTTAACGACGAATCGCAGGTGTTTCCCGAGTGATCTGCTACCATCCCGACTCCAGTAAGCGACTGGCGGTAATGACGGTGGACGAGATTTACGTAGCCATCAAAGAGGCATGGATCAATGAAATGAGGCAGCTGCGCAACGATTTCGATTGGATCCAAGTACCTGCCAACCGTACTTTGCCCAGTTACTTCAGAGTTTAGGTTTTCGAAAACCGAGGAGCGGCAGGTATTCTAGCAGCTCGAATGATACCAGCTTGATTGTATTATTTAGTCGGTTGCTCAAACATGCACCCGCACTGTCAGCTATGGGCATCCCAGTTCATACCGACGATACCCTTAAAGAAGCATATAAACCAAAAGGTAACGAACTGCTTCGCTTGAATTCTGCTCCTAGTCTATTTGCTAAGCCCTCTGTTTAGGAGTACTTTGACAAGCACGGGAAGGTGATGCTCGTGGAGTACCACGCCAAAGAGCTGGTGCGGAAGGAACGCATCGTCGATACGAATGAGCACTGGACAGTACTAGTCCCTTACTGGGCTTATTGGCCGTTCGAGCTGATGATCCTTCCTACGAGACACGTGCTTCGGCTGGACGAGATAAACGAGGTAAGGTCACTAGCAAATTTATAACTATCGCCATGATTTAGGAGGAGATACGCAGCCTGAGCATCATTCTACAGCGGACCATGGTCCGCTACGACAATATTTTTAAGGTATCAGGCATCTTCTCGATCTGTATTAGCTGATGCATAATTTTAGTGCGACTTTCCTTTCGTTTTCGGATGGCAAAGCGCGCCCACCGGTCGCTACTTGAAAGAAGATTGTTCCTTCTGGCAGCTGCATGCGGTGATTTACCCACCTCTGCTTCGTTCTGCCACCGTGAAGAAGTTCATGGCAGGCTATGAGCTGATTGCAGAGCCACAGAGGGACATCACTCCCGAACAAGTGAGCTCACGGATTATGCATATCGCCTAGTTTGCCCGTCACGATGCATACTCTGTCCGTTTAGGCCGCCGAAACGATACGGTCCCAACCAACAGTACACTACTCCAAGGATACGTTACCAGCAGCAATTGTTCCCTAGTTGCCTTCCATATACTCTCAGATTTTTATTTGTAGCACATAGTAAAAAAAACTTAACAGGCTGCATTCTCCAGAAAGATATCCGCAGTGTCCACATTGGATGGCCGGCCATGTTATGGCACGTATCACGGCCAAACCTAGGGAATGTCTTGAGGCGTGTCGGATAATCCGCCTAGAGCTTTCGTTTCTTGGTCCTTCCGGACAGCTTGTACGTTGGTTGGCTCTTGCCCGTGCAAACTTTTACTAGCGACTGTTACACAGAACGCCAACTTCCAAATGTGCCTTTATGCACGGCTTGACACGGCGCATTCAATAGTCCATCTAGAAATTAAAAAGTGCAAGCATGAGTTTTTTGTCCGTAGTCGTCGACTGCAACGCTTGCAACTGGGGAGCATTAACGGAGCGACTTGGAGAAGAGTCAGCATGCGAAGTTATGTGCGCCGTGGTCGGCTTCTGCAACGCTCACATACTTTCTTCGCTGAACAACCGGACACTACTTGTCTCTGCAGGCGCTCCTACAGGCTCGAAGAAAGTTCTCTTTTCTTCGGAATGGATAGCACGAACCCCTAATACGAGCACCGAAATGGACCTGCGGCTGAGGGAAACAATCGCTGCCAGTGCCGACACTGAAGAGGATTCCAAGTCCTCGCGGTTCGCAGGTCCCATCTCCTTGAGTTTGTGCGGTGAGTAAGACTAGCTTCTGGCCCGCGAGGCAAGCAATGTGGTTTAGGTTTCAACCGGTTCAAGAAGGAAGTATCTAACGCCTGCGGCCGTGTAGTGCTCGTGAACTTGGCGAGTGACCTCGCTCCAGAACAGAACACGCTGATGAACCTCGTGTTCGCAGCACAACAACAGGGCGTGAAAGTCGACGCGGTATCTCTGAGTGGTTCGGTTCCCATATTGCAGCAAGCGTGCGACATCGCATCCGGCTCCTACTTCGAGGTCAGCGAATCGAAGAAGCTCTTCCCCATGTTAATGGTAGGCTCAGATATCACTTAGGTAGGCAACGACTGTTTAGAATCACTGCTTGGGAAACTTCCAAGGAATGGAGGCCTTTAATCGCAAAGAAGCGGAATTCATCGACTACCGGTAACGCACGCCTTGGGGCGCTAACCGAGAAGTAACCTTGTAGACCCGCCTGCAGATGCCACCACCAGCTAGTGGAAGTCGGATGGGTGTGCTCCGTGTGCCTGGCGGTTCATTGCAAGGCAGTGCCGTTCTGTACGGCATGCAAGTAAGCTTACTTACTGACTGTTCTACTTAACTGCTGTAAAATTATCAAACGTACTTTCAGCACCGTATTCGCTTCGGCACAGAGGAAAACCAAGCGCCGCCGCTAAGAACGTTCCGACCTTTGTAATTTTTTGAGCATGTGCAGTTTTTGCTGATCTCTCATGCGGGTGAATAAACTTACCTTGTCAACAGTATTTTGCAGCAGTCAGATTTAATGTGCGCATCAGTAAACAAATATTGCTCGTTCAACCAAATGATGCCAAACATGGGTACTTTTCAAGATGAGGGACGGGAAGAAAACTTTGGCCGTTTCCATGCGAGAGTTCAACCAACGACTGGTATTCGACTTGTTGGATAAGCACGAAGGAACAAAAGCAATCGTATGGGACCGAATGCTAATGAAGCAGCTCAACGTTGTAAGCACCCTTTTAGGCTTTGTTCGGAATTAATTTCGCAAAAATGCCACCTTAGATTGTCTGGCCGAGAATATTGGACGACCACGGAGTCACGAAGATGGCGACGCTCGACGAACCCGTAACTGCGCAACAACTAAACGGTACTTAGTGGTTGCATAAGAAGTACGCGCGAAAGTTTAGTGAACCACGTTGTCTACTTGGTGGCACCCTTCAAACTGTCCGTGGAGAAGCTGCTTCGCAACTATCTTACGGTGATACCGAGGAATGTACGAGACTAATTTAGAACCTTCTTGAATACGCATCGTTATCTAGGATCTTCGACAGCATCACGTGCTCTTTGTTCCGACAGTGACTTATGCCCTCAGGGAGAAGCTGAAGTCGAAAGAAAGCGTGCTGAACAGAGTGGAAAGCGTCACTAGTCTTCCACTGCACTGGTTCCCAACCGACCATTCGCACTTTCTCGCGCTATCGCAGGCAGGACTTCCTCGCAGCATGCTCATTGACGGCGACTGGAATCATCTCCACCAGTGCGCACTGGCGCTGCTACAGCTCGAGATGCGCATGGAAGGTGTGCCCACCATCCGATGCAAGGGCCACTGGTCCGCGAAGACCGTCGAGATCCTCAACAAGATGCGAACATCGGTACGTGTCGTCGCCATGGGTGCGGAATGTGCATGTAGTGCTCTAGAACGAAGAAATCCCTGTTATGGGCGAACACATCGATATCGAAGAGGTGATCTTGATGGACCGCTGGCTCGATCCTCTGACTCCACTGCTCACTCAGTTCACCTTCGCCGGCGCTATCGATGAGTTATTTCCCATTGATGTCCAAGGTGTGTTTCATAAGAAAAGCGCCCGTGAAGATCATGCAGTGTCTGTGCAGCCCCGATTATCTAATGCAACAGTTTGTAGCTACTCGTATTGTTTGCGGTTGTAGGTAAAATCAAGGTACCAATTGACGAACTCGAAGGCGACGGCGTTCGCGCTAGCGACGGTCCCTCGAAGGAGATCGTATTGGCTGGAGATGTCTACGAAGCTCTTCAGGACTTGCACGTTCGCGCAGTTGCCGGAAAGATTGTGGAAATATTAGCGGAGATCAAGGAAGCAGACAAGGTATGTTGTGCCCGCAGACTATGACTGAATTTTACTCGTGAATGCAATAAATCTTGAAAATATGTCTGACAGACGTCACGTCATCAGTTTAGCAACGCGAGAGCTTGCGGACCGTCGCTGACTACAAGACCTTCATCGAAGATAAGCTCACTTTGGTGATGAATAAGAAGGCATCAGCTGGCTTGTTCACCGATCTGGCTACCCTCGTCCAGAGCCGGTTCGCGCAGGAATGGTTCAACGATGCTGTGCAGTGTGAACGAGGTAAACCTAGGTTACAAGATGGGAAATGAATACTGGTTGTCTAGACATACTGAACGGCCAGCACCGTGACAAGGTGATTCCGCTCATCGAGAATGCGCTCATCGAAGCTCGCCCGGCTGAGCGCATCTTACGGCTCATCGCTGTGCAGTCACTTGTAGGCAACGGCCTCAAAGCTACAACGCTCCAAGCCTACCGAAGGCTTTTCGTACAGGTACTCATGCTCAACTGTAGCACGAACTAGGGCTACTTTACTGCTTTAGAGTTACGGGGTCACGGAGCTCGACTGGTGGATCAAGTTGCAAATGGCGGGCTTAATTCGAGAAGACTCGCCTGAGAGTAAACCGAAGGTATCTATGGGGCTAAACGTCCTATCAGTCACCCGTTTGTTTAGCCTACATACGCCCCGATGAATTTCCCAGCAGTGTCGAAGCGCTTGCGCCTTCTTGCGAACGACGTTGACGAAGCGGTAACGACCTACATGTGTGAAGCTCAGAATGCGTCCATTCAGAAACCTGAAGGAACTTCATACGCCTATAACGGCTATGCGTCGGCACTGGTTCGCTACATCGAAGAGGGTCTGGCGAATGGTTGGCAGGACTACACGACGATTAGAGGCACGATCCCGACGCCAGAGAAGAGAGAACCACGTCGGCTGGTATTCGTCATCGGCGGACTAACAAGGTCCGAAGTTGCGGCCTTACAACTACTTTCCAAGCGCATCGACGTTTGCACAAGTACGGCAATCATAAACGGGAATTCTTTCATCGAGACCTTCAAGAATTGACCGGCTTTCTATTGTGTTCGTCAGTATTTATTCCACTTGTGCCTCCTGACGTTTAATAAAGTCTTTGTACAGCGCTGTTTGTACAAGTGCACAAGTGCCGTTTGTCAACAGCTCCGTGGGGAAGGCAGTCATTGGTTACTAGGTAGGTACCGTATTTCCCCTTATAGCTCCCCGGCAGAGTTATTGTTCGTTACTCTTTTCAGAGAAATTTTCAAAAATTTTAAAAAATAATGTTTTTCATATTTACGACTATTCCTGCTCCTGGAAGTTATTATTTCCTCGATATCTGTCCAAATTATGACATTAGTTTTGACGTTCACGTAGCCCCAGATGGCTACGGAAAATTTTGGGAGGGGGTTTTCGAGAGGGGCAGTTCTTCGGCAGGGGTGGGGGTTACGCGGGGAAATACGGTAATCAGCAAAAGGCACCAAAAGTCTCTTAAGCTAGTTACGGTCCTTCTCGTGATAACTAAATCTTTTTGGGAATTATTTGAGCCACATCTGCTCCGGACCCATGAGTCACCGTCGGTTTAACCCACTTCTTTGTGTCTCGAAAAGCCCTTCCTAGGACCGATTTGGCAGAATATCTTACCTTACTTACCCTTACCGCTTACAGCTTCTACCCGCTATGTGCATGCTTCCATAGCGCTCGATATCGCATGGAAGCCAGACCCCTACCCCTACCCCGACCCCACGGGCACCGTCTTGAAAATGGACGTTGTTTTCAGAATCACCATGCTCGAAACCCCCTCCTAGGACCGATCTGGCAAAATATCTCCTTCTTACCCGCTATGTGCATGCTTCCATAGCGCTCGCTATCGCATGGAAGCAGGAGTCAGGTGATGAAACTTTGATCAGTCATAACTTTTTTCTAGACAACCGATCTGGCTCAAATTTTCCTCTTTTTACATAGACTTAGAAGCTCTATCCAATGATACCAAACTTGGCCCGATAGCAAAAACTTTTTGGAGGGGGACGAAGACACACCAACGCTTGAGTGTATAAGGATAAAGGAGTCACTTCCGGCCGGCCGGATTCGAATTCGGCCAGGATTCATTTTCGGACATATTATACCCAGTTGAAGTCATTCACGGTTTTAATCCTTTACAAGTGTCATTCGGTCAGCTCGAAGTCTGTCGAACAAAGCAACGAACAACACTCTGCGACCGGACGAAGCCTTCGGTCCGGCGATACACACGCAATAAATAGCAAGAATGAACGAACATGGTGAAAGAGACTGAAAGTTGTTATGGTACACGTTTTGCTTGATCCGATCCACGAAAAAGGTCCCGAGCACACCGGAAGTGGCCAAACAGAAACAGCAGGGCGTAACGCGGGTCGACTCTGCGTCAGACGCACGCAGTACCTATGGATGGGAGTAGTTAAGGGTGCTTTAGGGGTAAGCAAAGCGCCGTACTCGACTCGAAGGAAGAATGTTTTTGAATTGAACAAAAACATTTTTGTTGACGTTTATACACATGTCTCGAGCACGGCTTGAATGAAGGCAAGAACAAAGCACAGGGGATCCTAAGAGGACAGGCGGTCCGGCTGCAGCCATGGCGGCATCAGCGCAGATAGCGAAGATGCGTGGGGCCTATAGCTCGAGCGAGTTACATTTTTGACAGCAAAGACGAAAGGGTCCGAGATGGACGTTACCAATTACCAGTCTATTCTAGTAAAGTACACGACGGCGGGACAATGGATGAAAGAAAGATAGTGTTGCCCGTGAAGACCGGCACTGAGCTGACGTGGTTCCATTCGTCCACTTAGTCGTAGTCGAGCGGCTCCATCCGCGAAGACTTGTTGGAGCTGGGCGACGGCGGCTGCAGGTTCTTCTAAGACACGATTTTCCTACTGACCATTTTGACTACGAAAGACAAACCTGTCCCCGCGGCTTGAACAGGTCGTGTTGGCACAGCTCTGCGACGTCCGCCCTCTCGCCCGTCCTATACTGCAGGCAGCGACGGATGAAATCCTAAGACTGCGTTGAAAGCCGAAGGTCTGTAAAGTGACAAACCTGAGCAACAGCGCTAACTGGAGGCTTTGGAGGGAAGTGGACTTCCGATGCGTGGAGAATGGTCTTCTCCTCCAGGATCTGTTGCTGGGTGCGCTCATGACCGAATGGCTGAAATAATCTTTTCGAGAGTCCGTAGAACGTGATGGCGGACATCAAGTAAAAAAACTGCTTACGCGTTTTCCATAGATACACTGGTAGAAGATGACGCCGACGCTCCAGACGTCGACCTTCGGACTGATCTTCGGACTGATTGGACCAAACTGTTGGAAGGTCTCCGGCGGCAGGTACCAGTAAGTGCCCGCACCCTGGGACGTAAGCTCAATGCTCTCGCCGTCCTCCGAGTTCTCCATGGTCTTCGAGAGCCCGAAGTCGGTGATTTTGATCTCCCCGCTGGTGGTGCCCGACTTCAGAAGGATGTTCGCCGGCTTCAGGTCGTAGTGGATGATGGGCACCTTTCGCTCACCCAGGTACTTAAGGGCGCTCACCACCTACGAAGGTGTAATGTACTGCTGTGATGGGTATGCACAAGCTTACCTGCATGATGATGCAGCGCGCCTCCTTCTCCGGGATCTGCTTGTGCTGTTTCAGGTAGCAATCGAGGTCGTTGCCCTCGCAGTATTCGAGCACCGTGCAGAAGGAATCGTTGTCGATGGTGAACAGATCGTAGAGCTTCACGATGCGCGGATGCGAAAGCGACTTGTGAATGTCCTTCTCTCGCATCGCGTGCTTCACGTAGTTCGCCTTCTTGTCCTCCTTCCAGTCCTTGTTCACGTGATGGATCTTACACGCCACGTAGCGGTTCTCATCCAGGTCGAACGCCCGCCAAACCTCACTGCAAGTAAACGCTAGTGCTTGAACTGGGAACAATCAGGCCTACCTGAACCCGCCTTTGCCAAGCAGAGAGAGGGGTAGATAGCGGTTGTTGAGCATCTCGTGGTGCTTGTACCGGCTCTGCTCCTCGTATTGCACCCGTTTCATCTCCCGTATGTGAATGTTGCGTTCCCGCTCGAGGCGCTCCTTCTCTGCCAGCAAGTCGGCCTCCTCGCGTTTCAGATGCTCCTTGCGCAGACGGTAGATCTCATCCTGCTCCATGTACTCCTGGGCGGTCATCTCCTTCGGGAGCTCAGGACGGAGGAAACCGTCGTCCACGTAGGCAACGTTCGAGGTGGATGGCGTGTTGCCATCGGCAGAGTTGGTGCTAAAGCGACACGTTCACAGATTAATGCTACAACAAATTACCGCTTAGACTCCTTCGGCTGCTTTCGCTTGCGTAGGTTCTGCGAGGCATTGACGATCTCGTTGCGCTCCTGGGTGATCCTCTGCAGCTTCTTGTTAATCTCCTCCATCGCGTACCCGTCAGTCCATGTCTCCTTGAAGTCCATTCCACCACTGCGGTTAACCTTGAACTGGCCGATACGCAAGCTGGCTTCCATGACGCGTTCGCGGGCCTGAATGTAACGATACAACGTGCATCTGCATTGCATTGCATTGTGCATGTGCATTAAAATGTTTTACAGAGTTCCCTGGAGATATTTTTGATCTCCACTACTTTCCTTGAAACGTCGAAAACGCCGAATATTTTAAAGAAATAATCGTTTGCGGTCGACAGTCTGACAGGGGCATTGTAACGAATAAAAAATCTCACCTGCTTGCGTTCAACCTTCGACTGCTCGATCAACAAGCGCTTGATGGTTTCGTTGCAGGCACGAATACGCTGAGTCTTGGTGTCCAGCTGGGCCTTGAGGCTATCGTTGAGGCGCTTGATAGACGCCAAGTCCTCCGCCTTCTTCATATCCTCTTGACGAAATGCGTTCAGTTCCGCAACGTCGGTCTGCACCTCAGCCTCGATTCTAGTCGGCGCACCATTTGGCGGGCTCAGATTCGAATCACTGGACGAGTAGGACAGAGGCGTTGGCGTGGTGCGGCTATTCTGCGCGCCTCCGCTTGAGCCTTGTACCATGATGGGAGAGCCACACAAGGGCACAACCTAAAAATTCTCAGCAATTGCAAGGTAGCGAGAAAGCGAGTGAAGTATATTAGGGGCAAAACTCACATCGTTACTCGAGCTGTCTCCATTGGCGGTCACGAGAAGCGGTCTCTTCGGACTTGCCTGAAACTAAACGATGATAGCCGGACGAATCAATCGATAGTACGGAGAACTCGCAATGTAAAATAAAAGGCAAATTCGATAGCTAAGAACTTACATGGATAAACTCGGTGATCTTGCGATCGGAACGTGGCGTGCTCTCGGTGGGCTTCTCTGGCCGCTTGCGCTTCCGAATGATCTTTTTGTCGGCGGCCTGTTGGCTTTTCCCTTTTGGGCCTGGAGTCTGGCTGTTGTCGGCCTCCTCGGAAAGCGACCCTGCAGCGCTCAGGTTCGAAGACTCGTTGCTCGGAATCTGCGGTGCTTGCTGCATCGGTTCCGGTGACCTTTCTTGCTTGACGACGCCAGCCTGGCCTCCTTGGAGCGGAGCCGCAGTGGTACCGCCAAGTACCTGAACAATGCATGCCGATAGTAGAAAAACGAGAAGTGCTGCGACGCGGCTAAGAAAAGCCTGCCGTGCCTTCATAGAAGAGAGATAACGTAGTGATTTGAGCATATATGTCATACCGGCCGTACAAGCAGAACCGATGAGAAATCCCAACTTACGAGTTGCGAGGGCAGAGTTTTGCTTGCGCATGGACCCGTGTTGAACACCTTCTTCTCGATCTCGAAGTTCTCGAACGGACCCTGCTGGCGATTGTAGCTCATTCTCGCGAGTGGATCCGCAGTCTCAGTGGTCATTATCGGCTACGAACGTTGCTGAAGTCTGTTGGCTGACGAGAGCATTACTTGAAGGCAGCGAAACTCGAACAGTGGACCCGACCCGACTGTAAACTTGGTCGCTAAATTCTTTAATTGTTTACAAAATTAGAATTATAATATCGATTCGCGAAAAATACTACCAGTTAACACGTGACATAATATGTAGGAGGTAAAGCATTTTTTACGCCGCGGCCGCTATCGATCGATCTTCTTCGGGTCACTCTATGGCGAATGTGGATTGCTACCGTACTCAGCATCGATTCAAAATATGTGTCGTCACTCGAGCGGCGAAGCGCAGCCGCACAGCGTCGACTCACGAGCCCCGACTGCGGCGCTCCTGCAAGTGCAGCACAGTTCCCCGGCGCATATAAGCCTTTGTGGGTCCATGGGCACTGTCCGTTGTGATATGTCGGGAGTTAGAACAGCAAAAGTTTCGGGCATCTTACGCGACACTTGCGGGGAAATTGGCATTGATGCACCTGGGAAAATAAATGCAAACAAACAATAAAGAGAAGAGATGCACGACGATGCGGAAAACGTCTTGATGGTAACTGACTTTCCCGATAATTTGAGTAAAACATGGCCCTTACACCAGATACCCTAGCACGCTCCCTTCTTTGACAAACTTCTTAAGCACTAGCGTGACCTTTTTGAAATGTCGACACTAATGTGATGTAGCTCTACCGAAACAAAACAAACGGACATATTGGAGTTTAGGATATAATGTCGGCCGCGCCCGGTACGAGCGACGGAAAGACCAGAAATGCGCAGAGACCGAGACGCAACTACAACGTACAGGACCGCAACCAGAGAATGGTGTCGAACTTGTTGCAAAGGAATCTGAACATCACCGACGACGACCAAGCCAAGCGCAGGCCGAAGCCAAAGCAAGCGCCGACGCCGCGCATCGTCTCCATGAACAGCTTCGAAGACGCCATGGAACGACTGCGGATGTCAAACTCAGACGTCGGCGTGTCGATATCGGACATCAGTGAGTGTTTTGTGATGACACGATCGTTCTTGAAGTGGACCTGCTTTAATCTGACTTTAGAACCTTATCTTCTTCACTGCAAGTCTACGCTGACAGCAGAGCAGTGCAGCGAGCTGGCATCTGCTTTGTGCCAGGCGGCACTCGAGTTCGGCAACGTCTCCTTCGTTGCAGAGCTGTGCACCATCGTCATAGGTGAGGCGACGTTCACTTTGCCCGTAAAATTCAGAACCCGCAAATTGTCTTTCAGACAACCAAGAATTCCAAGCGGCCATGGCGGATAAGCTGACCGATCTCGTAGCGACCTTCGTGATGGAATCGGACGCAAAGCTGGACTCGCTCCCGGACTTGCTCGCCAACTTGCTTGTAACCAAATGGCCGCGCCGCTACAACCATGCTGTGATGGATTCGAACCAGATCCTGTTCACGATCATTAGTGCTACCATGGGTTGGCAGCAGCTTGTGCTCGAGGCGTCCGCCGAGGTAACTTGCAAATTGTGCAGATAACTCTTTTCTTAAGCTTATGAAGCAAATTACAACCTCGACTTTTAGAAAGAAGAAAAGGAAGAGAGCGATGACGAGACGAGCGCACCGCCCATGGACCTCGTGACCAAGTGTGCCCAAGCAATGTGCGACCTCTGCAACACTGCCCAACGGTCGCTTTGGCTAAGCCATCCGGAGCTAGTCGACGGGTTCTACGCCGCAAGCAAGAGCCTTCTCGTCTCCAACCTGCATCTTCCACGGTATGGACTAGTCATTGGAAATGAACATCGTGACTCTTTTAGATCTCTGCGCTCAGCATTGCTTCAGCTCCAACTGTCCTTTGTAAAGTGGTCCACGGGCAATTCGTTGAAGGCGACAAACGTGGCGACTCAGACGGACAAAACTTTGCCTAGTCCGAGCAAATATGAGGAGTAGAGAATTCCAATATGGGTGAACATTCCACGTATTCCATTCCACACTTCCTTCATAACCTAGGTACCACGTTTCACGTTATAAGCCCCGTAATTTTACACCCTAAGACCCCTGTTTCGTGTCTAAGACCGTACTCCATTGTTGTTGTTTACGTCACCTCATTCATCTTTCAGCAAGTGTTACCCAGCAGGTCCCTTTTTCACGGGTCTATCATACATTTACGTAATGCTGCATTTCGTATTTTGTCATTTTGGTCCGTCCTATAAACAAGTTTGTTGTCACCATTGCCACGGTTGAAACGGAGACATCGTGCCAGATGTCTCCGGTTTTAGAGGACGATTGTGACGTCGTCCATTGAAAACCGCATGTCAATGCGGTAACCCGACTCAAAGAAACGAAGGTGTGCGCGTTGATAAGTTGCCATCCGCCTTGTTAATGTGTAGCATGCACCTCCTACGTTCGAGGACGTTAATCGCACTATTTTTAATCGTGTCGACCTAGGTGCCGCCAACGCGTCTCCTGGGAGGCTTGCACACCACCAACGCACTCTCTAAAGTTAACTAAGTACACTAGCTTACATCGTACGCCTTCTGTAGCACTTCATCATTCCTGCTTCTTCATCTACATTCATCTCCAACTTCGTCCATCTCCATTCTCCATCCCACGCCATCTCGATCCGTCCCGCTCCAGTTGTATTCTGCTCCCAACTCCTTCTTCCTAGTCCGTCGTCCCCATGAAGTTTCCTCCATCTTCATCACGCTCCATGTCCAGTCCTACCAAACCCATCCTGCTACAATTATTGGAGCAGGGTCATGGATCCATCCTCCTCCGTTCCTAATCCTCTTCCAACTCAATTCTCACCAACTCCATTCTGCCCCAACTCCATACTCCTCCATCTCCAACCCTGCGTTTCTTCATCGTCCTCCACTTCCATCGTCCACCGTCTCCATTCTATTCCAACTCTATCCTGCTCAACCCAAGTCTGCTCCAACGCCATACTCCTGCATTGCCATCTTCCGCCATCTCCATCCTGCGTGCTGCGTCTCCATTTCTTTTCCAACTCTATTCTGTTCCAACACCTTCCTGCTCCAGCTCCATTCTGCTTCAGCTACATTTTCCTGCTTCTGCATCCTCGCCATCGTACCAGTGCCTGACCTCGACCTTCTCTGTATCCCTCTTTTCCACATGCAAAAATCTTTGCGCTCCTTCAAATACTTCTCGAAAAGAACGCATCCTCTGTCCACCCCTTTGGCGAGTTCTGCACCCGCTTTCGGCAAATTCCGTCTGAGACTCCTGCTAGCACAGAAACCATTAAGCCCCAAAAAACGCTGGGAGCAGCAATGGCTAAGTCTGGTTTCTAAAGTGTGAAATACAATGGCTACTGTAGACGCTCGTTCTTCTAGACTATGCAAAGTACGGTAAAAAAGCCAGTCGTTACTTCGACCGTTTTCAGCTTCTCCGAGGTCACATACTATAGTTTTCGAATAGACCCCATGGCCTCTATGTCTCGAAGCCCGGATTTAAAACTTTTTTAAATATATGTCTCATACCCACAAGTCACTTTGTGCTTTAATATTTTTCGTTCTGCTAGCTGGGCACTGGCACATGCGCATCAATGCCGGAAACACGATGATACCCTTTTGTGACGACCCCTGTTTGGACGTATGCTCGGGTACTCGATGCGCGGCGCTGGAAGGCTGTGCGCTAATGGCGGTCATCATTGAGTGCAAAAGCTGTCTGGTGCCCGTCTGTCGCTGAAGTGCATTCGGGTAAAGTGCACAATATTGAGTCAGCAAAGTCTGTCGGTAAGTCACATGGCCGCCGTTTACGAAACGACAACAACACTGTGCATGACGTCCCTCCCAGACGTTTCACTAGCCGACCCTAGAGACGTCCTTTGGCAAACAACGGAGGGGCATTCCGCGTGCTCGCGGAAGACAATTTACATTGGAATGTAGCAGACAAATAACCCATCAGTATGAAACTGTCTACCGTACCTTCTGCAATTGGAAGCAATGTTTCAATCTTTGCATAATGCAGTATCAATAGTGCGAATCCTCGGTATACGTCAGGAACGGATGCTTGTATGGCACATCTTTTTATCTTCTTCCGACGTGTTGCCTTGACACGAGATTGTTTCAAGACTGGATTAGGTGGGCACTCAATAGATCGGTGTGAAATATTTTGCGTTCAGAACTTCAAGGGTTGCGTTCTGTGCTCACAGGAGAGCGATGTACCGGAATCGTTAGCACTTCAAAGTATGCGCAGTACTAAGGCTTAAGCGAACTCGTTTTTTCTCTCAACGCTTTTGCTTCGAAGTCTGGCGTCTTGATGCTCTCGTGAGTAGCTCAGAGCAGGTCTGTAGAAACATTGATAAATTTGTAGCCGCCATTAGCACAAATGCAACTGTTGCAGCGGCGATCGTTTGCATGCGAACTTTAGTCGACGTCGACCGGCGACTTCCTGCACGTACACTTTAGGCAACAGTAGAGCCTACGCCCGAACGTAATGCAGGTGTTTTCGGATACCTATTTCCGTCAGTATGCAATTATCGCAATGACGGTAGAATTATGACGGTGCACTTCTCGCACAAACAACTTAGCAGGCCCCAAATTAATACCCAAGTCGTTCGGCTGCATTTGGTAAGTGCCGCGCGTGGCGGCCGCCATCATTGCTGGTTCGTACTGTGATAGGGATTAGGCGCCGCGGCTAATGAACTTTTTCTGCTCCCGGATTGCACCTACTGAACGCGCGGCGCGTCCGACAAAGACCGTGGGCCGGCCGAATGTCAGACGGATTTATCGGCCCCATACGTCCACCCATAAACAAGGATTAGCCTTGTCGGATAGCACGCGCCATACGTCAAGCGCGGCCGACGGAGAAAACGTCGGTGGTTTCGGACGTGGTGGAGGACGGCGGGGGACGGAATTTTGCCGCCGAGGAGAGCGCATGGTGCCCAATTGAGGTCTGTGGGTGCGGCGGCTCGGAGATGAATACGTGCGGTCGGCGCGGTCGAAGTGAGGTATGAAAAATGAGTGCGGCGGAACGGCTAGCGCTGCGTTTGCTGCGCCACCCGAGTGGTTCAAAGATCGGATCGCGGCGGCGCTGGCGAAAAGAGGGCGACTAGTCATCCGTTTCATCTGTCTGGCGGCTGGTCTCGTCTAGACGTCTGCGACGGCGGAGAATGGGGTGTCAAAGCAAACGACTGGCGGGCTGGCTGGCTCTCGCACGCACCCTCCTAGCCCGCCGACAGGGTCGACCGACGAATTCGAGAGAGAGACCCTCCAGCGGCGGCTGCCAGACCGCGGAAAAACAATTCCTCCGCGCTGCGAGAAGCCGGCGACGCACACGCGACGACGGGCGCCTGCATCACCCGCCAGCGCGGTGCACACCCGGAGTGGAGTAGAGCCAACGTCTACCGCCGCGGCCCGCCAGCCCCGCCTGTTTGTGAGTGAGGAAGGGGAAGGAAAGCAGCAGCTAGGGGCGTCTGCCTGCCAGCCGTCACCCGTCTGCGAGGCGCGTCTGTCTACCCGCCACCGCAGGAGTTGGGACGACGACGCCGGCTGGAATGCCCCGCATATCCCCATTTGCTCTTGTGCCGCAATGTCACTGAGCGGACTTCTCGCCAGCGTTCGGAAAAAGTTCGGTCCGGGCTGCAATGTCGTCGCGATCCCCGACGACAGCCCTGACACTGCAGCCTGTACCTCTGCCAAGTTTTCTTCCGCTTCGAAATGCTTAACCGCGGAGAAACCCTCGCCTTCACCGAAGAAGACGCCTGCGCGACGCAAACTCTCCGTGGTGAACGTCGTCGTGACGGCTTCCGACGACGAAGACGACGACCAGCTGAAGCCGCGACAAAGGCTGCCCACGCTCGCCTGCCTCTCCCGCTCAGATCGAATCGTAAGTGTTTCTTTTTTCCGAAGAAACTTCCGCCTGGGAGACATGCCAAGTTTTTATTTTCGCCCCGTATAGCATGCACTAGCGTCATAGTGTCATTGTAGCTGGTCATCATGTGGCAAGCTTCTGTGTGTAGGCTAAGGTTGGATTTTCCTCACTAAGCTCCCGCAGATCAATAATTCTCCGGCGTAATGCAGTTGAGATTAAGGGCTGTTAAGGTCAACCTTTTGTGGTTCATAGGATTTCCTTGTAGGTTCTAACACTACAACTACCTGTTGTTTTCTTTCACTGACTCATTCAACTAGCCTTAGTCGTCTACCGGACAAGCATAGCCTACCCACTAGTTCATGTACCCGACTGTTTTCCACCCATTCGACTATTTTCAACAAGTTGCTCTTTGGAGGGACTTCGCAGGGAATTATTCAACGCCGTCCTAAACAACAATATTTAGAAGCAGTTGCTGGAACTGTTCAATCATGAGCCAGACGAGCCAGTGCGCCCGGAAGAGCAGGGCTGCGTTATCTGCTGCGAGCGCCGCGCTTCCGTGCGTGCGTACCCGTGCGGTCATCAAGTCTTCTGCCGGAAATGCGGCGTCACGATGATTCAGGTACGTTTTCAAAGCTCAACCCTATGCGGCTTTTACGTGATTCACAAAACAGTGCTCACGTGCCAAGCGTACATCATGGATCAACTAAACAGTTCCTACTTTAGCACCTCTTCCAAGCGGGCAAGGACCGCATGCACTGCATCGTGTGCCGCGCCGAAATCGCTGTGCTTCGGCATCGCCCTGGACGCCGGTGATATTCGCAGGCTGCCTAAACGCCAAATGGTTCCGGTTCTTCGTCGGTTGCCCACGCTTCAATGCCTCATGTGTCTGATATGTCGAGCACTTCACCTCGTAATGAGCCCGAAGAAGAACCGTCGCAGGAACCAACGATTACACGTATGTGTTCCTTTTCGGTGCTCTCTTAGCGTTGTAACTGATCCCATTACTCACCCCTTGTATGCTTGTACATATGTTTGTTAGTTGTCCTTGTCTACTAATCAGCCTTGAACAGTTTGTTCCTTCGGGTAATCCCCATTCTGCCGCTACTCCACCTTTTGAAGAGCCGTGACTGCACTGACAAAAAGCATCTAAATCTCCCGAGAAAGCGCCCAGAGGGCGTCACTCATATTCACGATACTGTCTTGTGCCTGAAGCCCACTAACCTATAGTCGTATGTTAGGGATTCTAAGCACTTGGAGTCTTCCGAAGTGATCTCCACGGTACGTGGCTAAGTACCGTCTCAGCGAGACGCGCCAGCCACTACGGGTTCCACATAGTCCACGGGATAGCTCGACTCTCGCATTGCCCAACTCTCTCCTCTGCATGAACGTTGCTATACATATTGTTAACCTTGTTAAATATGCTGGAAATAAGCATAAAATGCATTCTCGCTCGTTCGATTAGGCACCGGACTAGAAATGCTTGTGATCAGCGACACTGACTGAAGCGTTAGTACCGTGGGCAGGTGGTAAGCCGAGTCATGTAGTGACGACAATAGGCATTATCGAGGGGCTAGGGTTTGCTCAAAATTGTCTTGCAACAGATTTTCCTCAACCAACTGAAATGAAACGCTGGGCGACGGCAGGTGAAGTTGTCAGATTTCAGAAGCAACGACAAAGTTCCAGGTTCGCTTAGCAAATTGCTCCAGTGGGTCCATGTGGACGCTGTGGTACCACTTTCATGGGCTTCGAGCCGCGGAAAAATACTTCGCAGGCCGGACATAGAGGGCCAGCACTTATTGTGCAGCATATCAGGTTGTTCTGACGGACGTTTTATGGCCCCTACAACGCGGCCGGCTTTGCATAATCACAGTAGGATTTAACGTGATATCATGATCGGTCTGCAGCGACGAACGTTTAGTGCGCTTGCAAAGCGCTGGATAACATGTGTTGCTCGGTTTTGTACTGTCTTCCTGGGCTTTACAGTACTTCAACTGAAGAACCTTACAATATCTTTTTTGCCTGACCATAGGTTTTTTTCTTCAATAAGTGATAGGCCAGGAGCCGATCGCCCTCCCGCTCTGAAAGGCCTGTGTCATAACCTTTTACAAAGGCGACCGGCGAAAGCGACGCAGATGCTGAGTTGTTTTGATGTGATCGTCGATTAGGTAATTCTGGTGTGGCCGCTGAATAGATGCACAACACTTCCGCATAAAAGAAGCGGTCGCGTCTGCAATAGTTCCGGGTTATAGAAAGGTCGAACTCTTTTCGAAACAACGATGAGGCTGCTTAAGACACGGCCACGTAAACAAACGGAGCGACTGATGCTTAACCACACGTCTCGATCCAAGCAATTCACTGAAAGAAAGCAAGAAATGGCGGGTCGCGAATCTAGGTTCCATGGCATCCTAAGTCAGTGCAGGTATTTCTGCCCAGGTGGTCTCCTCTTGAAATCGTGCCCGACGTCGCACACCGTCAGCCTTGTCCAGACCTCGTAGGTAGTTTTTTTGGAAGCACGTTAAGGAAGGAAAATAGCCTACGTACAATAGCGTTTAGTTCGCCCATTACCCAGTGAACACACGTTGGTAATAGGCAAAGTCTGGCAAAGTCGTCGAGATGATCGGGATGATTTCCCTAAGCCTACAGGCGCTCGGTGCAAGTGGTTAGTGGTGCACATTTCGGTCAAACAAAAACAGCAAAAACAGCAAATATACCCTGTTTGTCGTTGAACAGTCAATACAACGTAAATCATTCCTTTGGATTTGCGGAACAGAAAGTGTGATTGATTGTAGAAAGCCATATGCGAAGCACGGCAAATAAAGGGGAATGAGCCTGGCAGTTTATGTGTGCCAGGGGTATCATCCCCTGATGACGATTTACGCCTGCACAGAATACCGGCTTCTTCCTAAGTGTCGTACAATTCCCTTGGTTACACCTGTCACTCTCTTCTAGGGAAAGTTAAAGATCGGTAGCATACCGTCTTATATCAGTCGTATAGCACGGTTCGGGAGAGCTTTTGTCAAACGGGATCGCAGGACGTTTTCGTGCATGCGTAATCCAAAAATAGCCACCGTTTTACATAGGGGTCGTTGGGGGGGGGGGGAGAGATCAGGCGACCCCTGCCCTTAATGACATAGCGAGCCCGCTATCGCATGTGCCCTGTACCGTGAAAGAAGGATAAATTTGGGGTTTTCGGACGTGGAGAATATGCACGCAAAGTCAACTAGAATGAGTCGGGTCCAGAAGGCTGAATTCGAATGAAGGCAGGATTCTGGTAAGGCCAATTTCGACTGAGGGGAGGCCCCGGAACAGGGCTGGGGGAAACTGAAAAGCAAACCGAGACCGAGACTAAGAAAACCAACCGAGACCCGGAAAGGCCAAGTTCGAATGAGGCCAGGCCCCTGTAGGGTCAATGTAACTGTAATGAAGTCTGAGGTGTGTGTGTGTAAGGTCACGTCTGCCCGCTTTCTCTGCCGCTGCAGGTGACATCTCCGTGATAAGAAGGTGTCCTCCTTCAACAGGTGTTCTCCTTCATAAGGATTCCATTAAGCTATGACAGTTTTCATCTGGTAAAAATGTATGCCCGCAATTTGTCGACTTGCATTTATAAAGGTTGATTCCGGGAGAAACCGACGGCAGCCCTCACTAGATCGAGGCCGCGGTGTCGACCCTTACTTCCTTTGAAACCTTTCGTTTTTCCTACACTCATCTTCCGACCGTTCCCAGATGGCATGTGCCAATAGCAACAGTTACCGCACTTCCCACGGTCTCTAATCTTGTGAATGCCCAGGGGTCTCAAAACCTCCCTGGATCCAGGGGGTACCCCCTGGATTTGGCTTTTTGCCCCTGGTTTTCGTGAGCAAATCCAGGGGGTATAGAGTCATATTTTTGCAGTAGTACTGAATTTTTCGAGTAGAAAGCCCATTGTTCCACTGAAATAAGTCGTTGGCTTCGCCTGCGGCGGGCTAAATTTCCAACTTCCTTCGGAAATCACGTTTTACTTATAAAAATTCCGCCTGCAGCGACGGAATTTTTCGGGCGAAGCATTCCTGGCGGAAAACTCAGAGAGCATTTTAGGGAGTCGCGAAACACAGCGTGTCGGATTCCAACCGGGTGAATCCGGGTAGGAGAAATATTCTCCACAGGTTTTACCGGCGCTGCGTGCGCACAACGCCAAGCGCACTTGAATCCGCGCTGGTCTCCATAGCAACCACAGTATTTCCTTCGAGAAGGAATCCTTGTTTACTTCGTTGAAAACGGAGTCGGGCCTAATTCGAGTGGACTTTGGACAGTCGGTCAGAAATTAGCGTCTCGTCACCCGGTTCTGTGTGAACCTGCTGCTGCTAAATTCTTGCTTGCATCCGGTCTTATTTGCGTCGTCTTCTAGCTTGTGTAAGTTTGCTTGTATTCTCTTTAGGTTGCAGTTACCCGTTCAATAAATTGTGCACGTGCAGAGTAGCTGTGTTAGAGGTCTTGCAGGTGCTCTTGGGTTTCCTAGGACCGTTAGAGGGCTTGTAAGGGTCGCCTACA
>JNEY01000001.1:1490375-1557216 GCA_020875895.1 Aphelenchus avenae
GATCCCATTACTCACCCCTTATATGCTTGTACATATGTTTGTTAGTTGTCCTTGTCTACTAATCAGCCTTGAACAGTTTGTTCCTTCGGGTAATCCCCATTCTGCCGCTACTCCACCTTTTCAAGAGCTGTGACTGCAGCTCTAGGGACAAAAAGCCCCTAAATCTCCCGAGATATCGCCCAGAGGGCGTCACTCATATTCACGATACTGTCTTGTGCCTGAAGCCCACTAACCTATAGTCGTATGTTAGGGATTCTAAGCACTTGGCGTCTTCCGAAGTGATCTCCACGGTACGTGGCTAAAGTACCGTCTCAGCGAGACGCGCCAGCCACTACGGGTTCCACATAGTCCACGGGATAGCTCGACTCTCGCATTGTCCAACTCTCCTCTGCATGAACGTTGCTATACATATTGTTAACCTTGTTAAATGTGCTGGAAATAAGCATAAAATGCATTCTCGCTCGTTCGATTAGGAACCGGACTAGAAATGCTTGATCAGCGACACTGGCCGAAACGTACGTACCGGGGGGCAGGTGGTAAGCCGAGTCATGTCGTGACGACAATAGGCATTAGGAAGGGCTAGGGTTAGCTCGAAATTGGCATGCAGCAGACTTTCCTCAACCAAATGAACTGAAACGCTGGGCGACGGCAGGTGAAGTTGTCAGATTTCAGAAGCAACGACAAAGTTCCAGGTTCGCTTAGCAAATTTCTCCAGTGGGTCCATGTGGACGCTGTGGTACCACTTTCATGGGCTTCTTCGCAGGCCGGGCATTGAGGACCAGCACTTATTGTGCAGCATATCAGGTTGTTCCGACGGACGTTTTATGGCCCCTACAACGCGGCCGGCTTTGCATAATCACAGTAGGATTTAACGTGATATCATGATCGGTTTGCAGCGACGAACTTTTAATGCGCTTGCAAAGCGCTGGATGACATGTGTTGCTCGGTTTTGTACTGTCTTCCTGGGCTTCACAGTACTTCAACTGTAGAACCTTACAATATCTTTTTTTGCCTGAACATAGGTTTTTTTTCTTCAAAAAGTGATAGGACAGGAGCCGATCGCCCTCCCGCTCCGAAAGGCCTGTGTCATAACCTTTTACAAAGACGACCGGCGAAAGCGACGCAGATGCTGAGTTGTTTTGATGTGATCGGCGATTAGGTAATTCTGGCGTGGCCGCTGAATAGATGCACAACACTTCCGCATAAAAGAAGCGGCCGCGTCTGCAATAGTTCCGGGTTATAGAAAGGTCAAACTATTTTCGAAACAACGATGCGGCAGCTTAAGATACGGCCACGTAAACAAACCAAGCCAAACGATGCTTAACCACACGACTCGATCCTAGTCGATTCACTAGAAGAAAACGAAATGGAGTGTCGCGAATCTAGGCTCTATGGCATCGTAAGTCAGAGCACGGATTTCTGCCCAGGTGGTCTTCTCCTGAAATCTTGCCTCGACGTCGCACAACGTCAGACTTGTGCAGACCTTGTCGGTAGTTTTAGTAAGCACGTCAAGGAAGGAAAATAGCGTAATAACGATGAGGTCTCGTTCACTCATTACCCGCTGAATACGCATTGGTAAAAGGCACAGTCTGGCCAGTTCGTCGAAATGATCGCGATCGTTTTCCTAAACCTACATGCACGTCGGTGCAAGTGGTTAGTGGTGCACAAATGGCGGTCAAACAAAAACAGCATTTGACAAATAAACCCTGTTTGTCGTTGTACAGTCAATACAACGTAAATCAGTCCTTTGAATTTGAGGAATAGAAAGTGCGACTGCTTGTAGCAAGCCATATGCGAAGTACGGCAAATAACAGGGAGCCTGTCGCCAGTTTACGTGTGCCAGCTGTACCATCCCCTGATGACGATTTACGCCTGCACAAAATACCGTCTTTCTTTCGAAGCGCCGTGCGATTCCCTTGGTTTAAGCTGTCACTCTCTTCTAGGGAAGGTTAAATATCTGCAACATACCGTCTTATACTAGTCGTATAGCACGGTTCCTATGTGTAATACGGTACTCCTGCATGGTTCTGTGCAAAAGTAACGTGTACGGTGACCTGCATACTGGACGGGTTGCGGGCCCTACCACATCGTGCAGCCCTACAGTGTGATACCTTTGTACGGTGCCCGAGGCTTAATGGAAAGTAATATGCTGGGCACATCGGACCATGGATACTAGGGGTGGCGTGGACCACCGGCCGGTACCGTACGCCGTGCATTATTGTCCTCCGTCGGCCGTACGGCATGCCGTAATAACCGTACCTCCGTAGCGTACCCTTTGTGCCGTAAATACGGCATGTGACAATCGGCGCGGAGTACGGCACATTATGGTGCGCTATCTTTGTTGGATACACATCCTTACAACTTAAAGGGCTGGTGTATGTCTGTAGCCAAAAAAGTTTTCGCTAACCGACCATGTTCGGTATCACTGTATAGTCCATAAAACAATAACTAAAAGTTCAAAGTCCCAGCTTGATCGGACGTGTATGAAAAAGCTGAGGCCGGCGAAGACAAAGCTCATGCTTGCATGCTATAGCGAGCCCGCTATCGCATGTGTCCCATAACGCGAAGAGGGAGAACTTTTGTCAAACGGAACCATGTGGAACGGGCCTTGACGTGGAGGCGCGGACCGGCCCGCGCGCCTTCAAACCCAGGCCCGGGACGGGCCGGGCCGGTAAAAGGCCCGCTCAGGCAAGCGCCCGAAAAGTGCTTTTGGTCCTCCCCCTTGGTGCTTTTGTACAGGTTGAATTTGTGCCCTTTAAGGCGACTTTAATGCACGCATCTGGGCTCCATTCACGTAAAATAGCCAGCCGTAGGCCCCGAAATAGCCACTTTTCGACTCATTTTTCGAAAAATAGGAAAAACTTAGCTAAATTTATTAAATTTTCGAGCTCGTAACCGGGCCGGAAACACTGAGGCCCGGGCCCGGCCCGTACCCGGCCCGGCCCGGCGGGCCTAGGGCCCGGTTGCACATGGTTGCTGGTAAGGCCGAATTCAACTGAGGTCATGCCCCGGAAAGGCCAATTTCGAATGAGGTCAGGCCACGGAAAGCCTGAATTCGAATGAGGGCAGACACCTGTAAGGCCAAGTTCGAATACGGTCAGGCCCCGGAAAGGCCAATTTCGAATGAGGTCAGGCCCCTGTAGGGTCAATTTAACTGTAATGAAATGTGAGGTGTGTGTGTGTAAGGTCACGTCTGCCCGCTTTCTCTAGTGTAAAGTTGTGTCCATTACGGCGTTTTCGCAAGAGAAGTGCTTACAACTATCTCGCTGCAGGTAACATCTCCGTAATAGGAAGGTAGCAAATTACCTGACAATTTGCTACCTTGTGGAACGCCGCACGTTCCGCGGGCTCTGATCTTATGAACGCTGCCTAGGAAGACTGCCTGTTTTGCAGCAGTCCACCGTCTATGGCTTATTCTTCTTGATTTTAGCCTTTCCATGGTGGCAATTTATACAGTAAAGCTCTCGTTGTGAAAGCACCATTTTCGCACTCACCGCTTGACTGCATTTGCGGAAACTGGCGAGGAAAACCGAGGGAAGGCGGAACGCCAAGCGTTCTCGTTGCGAAAACAGTCCTATGACATGCAATTTTAGGACATCTTACTCAATTGCGCGTCGGTAGCGGAAGAAACAGGTTCTGTTCCGCGTTGCTTTTCACGAAAACACTCCGTGCTTTGAAGTAGTATGCATGGATAGTACGGCATATCGCTCGTTTCTCCTGCAGAATAGTTTGACGTGAAATATGCTCTGCGCGTGACTTGTCTCCTCGTTTACCTAAACGAATTAAATTCGCCCTTGCAGATGGACCACGACGACTGGGGTTGCGTGGAGCCAACCGAGCTGTTCTCCTCAGTGGGGAAGATCCGTCCACTGAGGGAGCTGTTCGAGAACATCGACAAAGATACGGGTCTCGTGCCAGTGCCTTCCGCCGAGTGCTTTCCGCTTTCTAACGGCAACAACGCCGTGGAGGTGATCAGCGACACCGCCGACGCAGGCCTTCCGAAGCGTGCGCCGAAAATTCTCAAAAAGCGAGCTGGACTCGTTGACCGCCCACCGTGCCTTAAGAAGGTCACCTTCGAGGTAAGTGCACATGTGCAGCAACATTGCAGGAAACCGAATTATTTTCTTCTGTTTAGGTCGAGCGCTTTGCCGCAGAGTACAACGCAACCGCGACGGAGAAGGGTGCCGCACACGCGCAGCTTGCCGTCAGCCTGGGCGCCTTGCCGGAGAAGAAACCTGCTATCAACTACAAGCAGCTGAAGGAGGACCGCAAGAAGGCCAAGGAGAACAAGGAGCAGGAGCGCCACTTGTCCGTACTCGCACCGCTCTCGAAGAAGGCCATCTCGAAGAAGGGAAAGCCGAAGAAGTCGCGCAAGTGACGCACGCCACAAATCTCATTCGGGTCTTGATATTCTCTGCTAGCGTGGCTCTAGTTAGATCTCCCTACGAGCGCCGAATAGACCTAGCCGTGTAGAAGAGAGCATTCTCGTGAGATACTGCCTCTAAGGCAAGCCGGTTTTGTCTTGTACGTGCTTTACACTACCATTACTTACTCTCCACTCGTTCTTCACTCTCATACTCTCTCCAGATAGAGCTGCATTGTACATTTGCACACGCGGGCGTGTTGTGAAGGTTCCTCTCTGTCCACGCGGTTCGATCGCCCCTAAGCCTCCATGCTGGGTGACCTGGGCACGAACTCGTCTACCGCCAATCCGGGAGTTGGGTTTGCGATATTCCCTAAGCTCCTGACGTATGCTCGCAGCTTTTTTATTTCATGTTCGTTTGTGTTCGTTCTAATCATTACAACTGAATAAAATGTGCACTGAAAATCACTCGTCGTCATGGGCCTCGGATGCTTTTGTGGCCTTCTTGGCGATCCCGGTCCAGTCAAAGGGCTTCCATTTTTCACGCATTGCGTCGCGCTTCTTCTTGACCTCCTCGAAGGACATCGGCTGCGTGCTACGCCAGTGACGGTGGTGCAAGTCGAGCATTCCACCGACGATTTCCTTGATTTTCCCGATTTACACAACTTGATTGATATAGCTAGCTCCGGCAAGGAGCGGATACCTGAGCAAAGTTGGCGGGGAACGCGTTAACGTCCTCGATCACGTGTGCATAGCCCGCTTGCAGACCGAAGTCGACGGAGAAGTAGGGGAATCCCTTCGGGATCGCTTTGCGGATGTCCCCATTTCGGAACTTTGACAGGTCGATCAGCTTCTTATTGTCGCTCCACTCGGACTCAGACTCCATGATAGCTTTCTAAAGTCGGCGGCATTGGAGGCCGTTATCGCACGCACACCTTGAAGTAAATTGGTGCAGTATCTCCGACCTCTCGAGGCAGTGGAATGCACTCGATGGACATGTGCTTCTGGCTTGTAGGATCGCGAACCATTTCGATGAACACGCAGTCGTGGTCCTCGCTGTTCCACATAGCGACGAGTCCCTTGCGCCAGAGCCTCATCTCGTCGTAGACGTCCTCATCCAGCGTCACCGAGTTCGTGTAGTGAGCCATTGGTACGATCATGCAATGGTCTTCCGCTAGACCGTCCCATGGTATCACAGCCAAGTAGGTCTAAAGCATGCGTGTAAGAAAATATACGATTGTGTTAAGCTAGTCAGCTGAAAGGAAACACGCGCCTTTAATCCGGTTACGACGACGGTCTGCTTTTCGATGCGCTTGCTGTCGATGCAGAGCTTGCAGGAATCCAACGTCCTTTCCAAATCTTTATGCTCTGAAAGGATGTTGTCGTAAACAAATACCGCCAATAAAGAGTCTTGTGGACCATAAAATTGTCATTTCAACGGGCCGCGCGGATGCGCAAAAACAAGAGAACTAATCGGTAAATTAAGGCAAGAAGGCACTTAGTCCCGGAATGGAACCCGCCACGCGTGTGCATTCCTTGGGTAGGAGGAGAACTGTGGGTAAAACAGGAACGGCCGATGCGCGCAACAGGAATGCGCTCCGCTCTGTCTCTTCGCGAAAGTCATTTTCGTCCCATCAGCCGCAATCAGATATCACTTTGTTATGCAACCATCGAACCTATTGACCGTTTCCATCGCCGTTATTTCCGCGTTGCCGCCTGCAACTTGCATCACGGAATGGTTCGGCGATGCGCGTGCACAACTCAACCCGCCGAAAGCGCCGCCATTCTATGACGTCGTCTACGATGACCCAGGTGAGACGACTCAATAGGAAATGAAAGCAACAAATTTTGTTGAAATCGAAATGCCATGGTTCTGCTATGTAAGCCCAAGTCCATAGTAACAACCATTTAATTTTGTGGAACATCCCAAAATCAACGGCGCCTACAGCACTAGCGTAGCGATGGTTTGCTCTCGCACTCTTTGTTCCCGCTCATGCCTCACACTACACATGGGTACATCAGTGACCGGAAGCAGCGACAAGCGGCTCATTGGCCTGGTCCTACCTGTCACTTCCATCTTCTCAAAAAAGCCATTGACAGAACTCATCTCACCCGATTTAGAATGCAAGCAAGGGATAGAGAGTAATGCCATCCCAGAGTACGTCTACTTTGGAGAAATGGTGGGCAGTCGGAGTGTCGAGGGTCATGCTGACTGTCTTGAGTATTGCTTAAATGCGCACAACTGCAAAGCTGTAAATTTCTTCGCACCGCTTAGCATACAGGTACGGACTGTTTACCCACTGTCAATCCTCATCTAGTTCCATCTTAGGAAAAAGGTTTTTGCGAGCTGCTGAAGGAGACGCAGTTAGACAACCCCAGACTAATGCGGCCGTTCCGGAAGGCGACCTACTTCGAAAACATCAGATGCCGAAGCGAAGCAGACTTGGAAGCCGACCTAGATCCTAGCGTTGAAGCAGACTCTAACGGAAAAGGTAGGCGCCAAGCAACGTCCCGTTCATTCTCTTTCATCATTCAAATGCATTTAGACGAATCGACGCCTACAACAACGAGCAAGCCTGTAAAAGCAGAACCGCCCAATTTCCTAAAGAAATTATCGAGCCTTGTGAGCAAGTTCAACATGCAGTTTGCCAAGCACTAAGCGAGTTGATGACTTTTCATGTACAGTTTGGACTCAAACGTAGTTGTACAAATAAATGTAGAGGTTTCGTATTCCTACTACTATAAGCGAACGGCCGAAAATATACGCGAGCTTCAAACCTCTACAGCCACAAATTAGTGTCGCTAGCCTTTGGCAATCCAGTATGACTCATTTTAGCTAACCGCGCATGTAACAAGCATGCACTTCAATCGTAACTTAACGAACCTTTGACTCGCTTTTGCGAACTCTTCTTTTCGTCGCGCTCTCCGTGCCGGCGCTTCTTCGGATGCGACATGATATTGTCGTCAACGTTCCAGTCGTCGTCCACTTTGTTTTCGGAGCACATCTGTTACAGAACCTTCTTAGGAGGAGCTAAGAACTGGCGATACCTTTGCAGCACGGTCGAACATGGTGAGCTGGTCCTCTGCGGTCGTCGATTTCTCTTCGGCCACCATGTCACGCAGGTCACGCACCCGACGATACTCGTTGTCTACAGTGCCCTTGGTCTTCTCTTCGGCGTACTAAGCATTGGAAAGTTTACAGCATTACTAGAACTTGCAGCTTACCCCTTTCTGCGCTGACGTTCTGGCAGGCACCGCTTGACCTGTTCGCTTGTCAGTCGTCATCAGGACAACCTCCTTGGTGGTGCTTGAACTGGACGTTGATGGTTCGCCTCCTTCAGTGACGCCTGATTCCAACTGCTGTTTAAGCTTAGCGACCAATTCCTAAAACGTAGTCGACCGTATGCGTGCTGGATGGATTGCTGGCACCATCAGCTAATTACGTACCATGTTGCCCTTCATTTCAGCCTTGAGAATCTTGGCGCTCAGCTTGTTCCGCTCGTCGGCAGTGAGCGGTCGCACCGACCCATCCGTACCGTCCTCGACCGTCTGTGCTCCATAGAACTGCTGCTGTGATTTCGCACTGCCGCGGACAAAGTCTTTGCCTTGAAATGCACTGCCCAGACTACGCGCGTAGCGTTCCTGAATCGGCTTAGCGTGCACAATATCCTGGTCGCTGTCTTCCTCGTCGCTTTCCCGTGGTCTGCGCATTAAATATGAGCGGCTCATCCTGACGACTATGCCCTTCTGCCTGAAATGGTGCTTTTAAACCTTAAAATATCTCAAACGTTAGCAGCCAAATAATCAACGAGAAGTTTCAACATTAAGATCTTTAATTGATATTTGGCATTCTGCATCTGGCGAGCACCAGCAAGGGCGTCTGCATTCCGAAAGGTAGCGCTATGGACTTATATGCCAAGTACCGCGACTTTGTTTATTGCAGTTGTCCGAAAAACAAAACACTACAAACAAGCGCCGTAAGGAGGAAACACAGTATAAGTCTATTCAAAGCTTTTTAAATAAATTGGCGGTGTCGTCGTGTCGTATGACTGCTAACGGTCGACTCTTCGCAGTGCCTTGCGACCACCAGCTTTCCGAATTTCGTCCATCAGCATATCCCTAGGGTCAGCCGGTGGTTTCGGCTCGTTTGATGTCTGAACGGATTTGTATGAACGACTGAAGATTACAAGGAAGACTCACTTGAGGAACGGACTTAAGTGTTGCGTCCCGTAGTTCTCGTTTAAGTTGTTCAGCATCCATGCGTGCAGGTGACACATCGTTGCGTCTTGGAGCACCTGTTGAACCACCATTAAGAAGCGACGCTGGTGGAGGCGGTGGAGGAGGAGGCGGCGGTGGTGCTCGTTGATCTGTGGACGGTGTTGATATAGGCGACGGTTTTTGTGATATGGGCTGAACGAAGTGATGTCAGGGTCAAGGTGGTGAACATGTCCAGATGCTTGCCTACCTCACCGTCGACGACTCGTCCTGTTCCACGCCGCACTTCTCCATCGGTGGTCCAACACTGCGAAGCACTGTTCCAAACGGATTCCCTTTGTCTGACGGTGTCTCGATCAGTTTTGGCTCGCTATGCGCCCTGGTATGTAGAGGTTCACGAGAAACAGGCGCAACACGCGCGGTGGCTGCCTTCGGCTCAGGGCGGAATGTACCCAGAACTACCGTTGTCACATAGCGTTTTTCCTCTTCTTGCACCGGCTTTCGCACAGCAGCATTGATGGGCTTTGCCGAGCCACCGTAGCTCTTAGAGTGTGTTACCATTCCATTGTCCGGGGCCGTTGACGAAGGAGAAGTTGCACTTGTGCCGTAGCTTTCGTGTAACTGCTTCGTAAGACTAATCGTCGGAGCCGTGGTTTTCGGGGATAGCGACGGCAGAGCCGCTGAAAGCGCACCGTTGTTCTTGCTTTCCCGTCGTTGTCGCTTTCTCTCTTCATAACTCTTTAGTGAACTCTCCAGATGGAACTGCGGCGTAGGTTTATTCGGTTTCGTTGGCTGGGTGTAACATGCTGAAAAGCACGCAATGGTGAAAAGCGTGTCAGGATATCTTCGAACGACAAGTTTTGCAGCAGCAACACAAACCATGGTCGTTCAACTCTTGGGCATGACCATTTGTAGCCTTCGTTGCAGCATGCGGAGTTCCGTTAGATGCTGCGTTGCCCAATCGGTCGGTACAAGACATCTCTAAAATTACTGCGCATTCAACATTGGACATCCGGAGGGAACGTATACAACTTGCTTTCTACTTCGCTTGTGTAACTTACGGGAAATTTTCCACGTCTGCTTGAAGGGAGCCGTCGTGCGGGAAATATCCATTGTTGACCGGCTCGTTGAGGAGAGTAGCCGTACGCCACTGTTGCTTAAGGCAGCTCGCTTTTCTGTTTCGTCACTCGGCAGGGGCTTCGAGAGTGACATGCTGGAACCAGTCCAACTCTTTCGAGGTGCTTCTGAGGTTTGCACGTAGAGGTTGCCCAGGCTAGGAGCCATTCTAAGGCCTTCGTTTGGTGGCGAGAACAGCGTCTTAGACAAGTCAATTATGTTTTTGCGCGTGGGAGGCTTGGAACGAATGGAAGAGATCTTCAGTGAAGAAAGGCTTGGCGATCGTGTTCGGCCGAGCAAGGCCTTTTGCCATAGACCGTGCACGACTTTGTGCTGAGCAATGACTTGCCTCTGAAATATATGTATTGATGTGCATCGCGAGAAACTCCAAACCTGCAGGCGTAGGCACTCGGTACTGTTGAGTTGATCCGGCTGTGAAGCTGTCGCTTCCCAATGCGCGAATAGCTCGGTTAGCGTGCCATACTCCCTTCGAAGGTCCTCATCCTCGATACCATTGCTGGATCCAACTGACATTCTTCGTTGGTCGAATGTCGGTGAGTAGATGTCGTCTCGTGGGTCGTCGTCGAAGCTCGATACTGGGATTGGTGGCATACTAAAACCTAATCGTACGCACAGCACAATTCATGCACCGGTGGTACCGTGACTTTGTGCGCAGCTCAAAATTTGTTACGTGCTGAACGGGCTGACTATTCGCTGTCGTGTACGTTGGTTTTGCAAATGCTTCGTCGCTGTACCGATCTTCAAGATCTAAAACTAGCGCACTGTCTTGTGGCAAAGGTGTATGATTACCAGGCGACGTCGGCGCTGAAGATGGTGAACTTGTTCGCGCAATACCATCGTCCGAACTTGAGACTAACGTGTCTACCTTAGCTGAAACATTACAATCAGCTCGTATATAGCCCATTGAATGTACCTTTGTTGGCTACTTCTTCGTTGTATTTCCTTATGGTTTCCAAGACCGAATCCGAGCCGGAAATGGCGATTACACTGAGTTCCTCAGTCGTAGCTTCTTGGTTTTCGCCGTTGACTAGTGCGTCGTGCTTCGCTTCGTTGGCTTTCTTCTCGGCTTCTTCATTATTCTTCCTGTCTACATCCGACTCGACGTCGGTTTTCTTTGTCCACTCAAGACGATCTTCAGCGCTTTCTGGTCGGACGTAGCCCACCGGATGTGATGGGACGGCGGATGGTTCACTTGAAGTTGGCGGGGCAGGAGCACGGAACTTCTTAGGCGACGCGAAACTGCTCGTTATGTTCCGCGGTTTTTCGGGCGTCGAGCCCTTTTCGGTTGGGATACCGTTCGTTTTCTCTGAATGGGAGTCCTTGTCGCCGCGGCTCTTCTAAACGCCTTTAGACCCTCTTGAAAACCTCACAAGTGTACACTTTAAACAGTCGCAACAAGGGCCGCCGTTTTGACCGTTCTCCGCTGGACATTCAGGATGCGTCTGCCTTTGCGACTTGATTTCGCGTATGGGTGATCTACAAGATAGTGTGGTTCAGTGACTGAATAATGCTAACAACACTTTGCGTAGCGCAAGTTAACCGCATGAAATACTTACATGTAACTCCGCCACAACATGTCAAAAGATAAGCGCCGCGGTAAACTAGAATGTGATCAAGATCTAAGGGCACGAGTCGAATCTTTCTGTCGCGTATGAATTTATGCCAATAACATTAAGAATACCGTAAAACTTCTAATTGCCGTATTTCTTCTAGTACAGCCCCCTTCTAATAGACCCCCGCCCTTCTGTTAGATCCCCATGCCGGTCCCCCTAGTCGCACGGATGAGAAACAAACCTTTAAAAAATTAAGAAAATTAACCAAGATGGGGCTACGAAGCATAATTCCCAATGCATATAATTAGAGATATAGCAAAACCTTCAATCGCTTGGTATGAGGTGAGCTAGCTCCGAACCAGCCTCCCATGTCTTCTAGTCTAGACGAACGTAGCAACCAGTCCGGGCCGGGATAGGGTTGCAGTTCAAACCGATATAACAGCCATTCCTGCTTAAGCCGGGATTTAAGTTTTGACGTCATCACATTATATGCCGACCCACTGTTATGCATGTTACGAAAAAGGAACAACATAAAAATCGTTAAGGACATGCACCTAGCAGGATCTAAGGACGCGGCACAACGTGTGAGTACAAGTTCTGGGCAAAATTAAACTAAGATTTTCGGTCTAGCAAGCGAGCAAAAACTTAAAGAATTCAAGCTCTGCCAAATAAGAGCAAGATAGTCGAAGGAATTAATTAGCAGAATGCATAAAGCGGTGAGACGGCGTCAAATCCGAGTCGTCCCGGATTACGGAAAGGGATCGAGATGCGAAGAGCTCCGCCACTTCAAGGAGGAGGGACGTCTGAGACGCTGAGGTAGGCAGGTCGCAAACAAACATCAAGACTTCCATGTATATCCAAAAAGGAAGAGAGGTGAACCCAAATGTCCGTCGTACTTTTAGGACGTAGTTGTGGCACGGTTGCAGAGAATGGATATTGCATACTTCAACGGATATTCTGAAGTCTTATTTGCGTCGCTCTACTGATCGCATACAAAATGGATGTGCCCATGCGCCCAATCGGGTTTCAGCAAAAAGGTGTAGGTAGGAAAACCAAGTATCGATAACGTAATCCATCGAGGCGCCGAGGAAATTGTTTTCCTTGAAGACGAACCGGCCACCTCACGCGTTCGGCGGACGGTGGCGGTCGCTATCAGCGCTGACGGACTTAACGAAAAGCCCTTCTTCGGAAAGGAGCCCTTAGCATTTGAACTGCAAACAAAATGGCTCTTTTCCCGCTGCCAGGCAGGCACTGTGTGCGCGCTGATTCACGCACCTGAAGCACTCTTTCAGCGAACGAGCGTCGACAGTCATTGCATGCCCGTAGCTTGACTTCATGGCAACAACGCTTCATGGGCTATAAGCGTGCTACCTAGCAGCGAGCAGTTCAAGACTTAATGAAGCTCCTAGTCGTTCATCCAGTGATTTCAGTACAAAAGACACCACGAACCGAGGCGTATTGCTTTATCGCAGCCACCCGTCATCAAGCAATATTATTTTTATGAGGCGTCGCACCGTACATGACAGGGCGATACTTCCGAAATGGTCGCGGTAGCGTTGGTATGACGTTTCGTAGTGACGAAGCGAGCAAAGCGACCGTCTCTTCGGGTTCGCTAGCCAAACTGTCTCTTGCTCCAAGCACCTTCTTCACATTGTAGTAACGGCTCCTTCTGTCCAGTTGCCACCGACACATGAGGCCAATCAGTATAGCTGCGAGGACGCAGGAGGACACGAACGAACCGTAGAACATTAATGTCGACACTTGCGAGCTGTGGTCGATGATTGCTACCGAGACCTGCTGGAAGTTCGGTAGGCAGTTCTAAAGCCTCGCTTTCAGTGGCTGATTTGACCCGCGTATTTAAAATTACGAAGCACTAGTGTACCTACCGCCTCATCAGAGTTCATGCCACAGTTATCAACCGAATCGCAAAATAGGTCCCTTCGTATGCAGACCAACGGCTGGTTAGGGCATTGTTTAAACCGTCGGTGTGAGGCCGAACATGCGAGACGAACCGCCGTGATTACCACTGTAACAACGTCCGTGAGCGTTGCAAACACAGAGCCCATGACGTGTATGGACAAAGGCGCATGTAGGTATTTTACCTAGAAGTGTTGAGATTACGATTACGAGAAGGTTATCGCATGGATGCTCGACTAACTAGCGTTACCATGTAGTGGGAGCATCCTAGAGGCAGTACATTGCCGTTTATCCGGAAGACCAGCAGCTTGTCCAGTATGTCGCACGATTCTCGATGGATTTCCATGCGATTTGTAATGGTTACGAGAAAGCCGGAAAACTCCTCCAGGTCAGCGTCGAATACCACCTAGTATACGCAAGTGATTTCAACGTACGGCGTCTTATAACATGAGCGGAAATTGCAGCCAACATCCTACCTCCGGATAGAAGTACGGATCGTAGGCATACTTCATTGCAAAGATGTCATTAAGAATCACCGAGTCGTTGACCATGACGCGTTCAGATATGCAAACCACAACAAAATTCGTCCAAAGTAAGGTGGAATAAAGCATTGCACGCTCTCAGGGCAATTGCCAACCGATGTCAATGGCAATTTACAACTTAGCGGGCAGTGGGTGCCGTGGTGGCAGAAGTGGTATACGACCCATCGACTTGCCTCTAACCTAATTTCCGCTACATAATAACTTGCTTCCAAAACCCGTCACACCAGTAGCAGTCTAAGGCAAGCGTCTCCGATAAATTTATTCAACAACATTTTTGTTTGTACGCGACTACGAGTAGCTATACACGAGAAGTCTAACTTGACAACATAATAAGAATACAACAAGGAATGCCTCTTCTTTGCGCTTGAGCCTGGTTATGAGGTACTCTGTTCGAGCAACTCTTCAATCACCTCGTCCAGCTGCTCGTCGTTCAAGCTAAACGTTAACGAATACGACGCTTAGCATGCGCTAATGGAGACACAAAATTAAGGGGATACGGGAACTCACTTTCCTTCGAACCGACCGATGGGTTGACCGTCCTTGAATGCGATGATGGTGGGCACCGCCGTGATTTCGAAGTCATCCGCAACGTCGGTCGCAAAATCGACATTCACCTTCGCGAGAGAGAGCTAAACTGCAGAATGTGCCTGGATGCTTCCGCCTTGCTTACCTGTCCTTCACGACTAGTGACCTTTGCTTCGAGTCGCGGTCCGAGAAGCTTGCACGGGCCGCACCAGTCTAAAAGCAACATGCAGGCTTGCAGGAAGTTTTCGCTGCTCGCGTACCAGCGTAGAAGTCTACGAGCACAGGTGTCGGTGATGAGACCACTTTCTCTTGAAAGTCTTCGTCGCCCTCAATGTCGAATATGTGGTCGTCTCCGCTCGTAATGCTGCTGTACGCGGCGCGTAGAGTTTCTGACTGCAATAACAGGAGTAGCTCTCGGTAATCCTTAGCAGCATACCATGGACGTCTGTTGCAGGGGGAGCGTATGAGTACGAAGGATTGATGTGGCTGACCAACTGAAGTGTCGAACCTTCTTGTGCGCGGAGGGCACAACCATGCGCAAAACCCGTACGAAGTTAGCACTGGCCATCAATCGACTCTCTTATGTTGAAGTTAAAGTTCATCCGTTGGAAGGGCTAACTCAACGGTATTATTGTGCCTTTACAAACGCTGTCGTAAGGGCCTCATGCAGTGCTTTACTGTCGAAACCATGAATTGTCCAAAAGAACCATAACACACTGCAGTTTGCTTATCCGACACCCTACTTGCTTCGATAGGGCGCACACATAAAGCGAAAATTAAGTGTCTGGTAAGGCGAGAATTCCATTTGGATGGAGGTCGAGATTAGCACTGATGGCAAAGTGACAAAGAAAGACGCGATCAGATGGAACATGACGGGAGAAAAGGGCAGTTATGCTTCGTCGAGGAGTTCCTCTTCAGTCTCCGCTTCTTCGATAGCGATCTTCTCCGGCTGAGCGATGTGGTAGCTGTCGGCACAGAACTTCTCCAGAATGTCAACTCCGGCTTGGCGGCCATCAACTTGGAACCTTTGCCATTCGGACAAGAGAAGGTTGAAGTAGGTCTGCTTGTTGATGTAGGCCAGGTACTGGTAGGTCGCTGGTCCAAGTGGGTAGACGAGTTCAAATGCACCGCGTCGTACCAGCTCGTCCTGAACGCTCTCGGTGAGAAGGAGGTGAGTAAAGACAGAGCAGGATACCTCGAATTCAACCAGGCAGCGAACATCAGCATCCGTGAGCTCATCCAGAATGTCACCTCGGATCTCCTAAAAAACGCGTCAGATGCAGCTTAGGAGACGACAACCAACATTGTGCTGCACGAAGTGCTCGAGGTGCTCCACTTCCTTGAACAGATGCTCCCGGGTCTTGTAGGCGTAGAAGTGCTTCACTCGGTACGAGTCTGCCATGGTGTCCACGTCTTCGCTAAACCAAAAATGTATCCAGTTATCTCAGACGCTTACATCAAGTACCTCGGAGGAAAGGGCAATCCGCACATGTTCAGAACGTCCTTCGCCAGAGGAGCTTTGACGCTGACGTCGACAGCCGTTTGCGAGTGGAGGCTCGGCGATATGTTCATCTCAAGCAGCCACGGTCGAAGCATTTCGTCGACGAGGATGTCCATGCCGAACAGTTCGTGGCTAAAGAGAACTCGCGGTTCGGAACTGACTCGAACAGACTCCTACCATGTGAACGGATAGTCCGAATGCTGCGACTGATGCGCTCGAATGTGGCTTTCGCAAGCAATCACTGCCTTGATAGCTACGTCCTTAATGTCTTCGCGTAGCTGAGACGCATTGAGACCCATGTTGCGCAAATAGATCCAGAAGTCGGAGAGCTTCCACTTGGGCACGGGTCCGTCGCTGGCACCGTCCGACTGCGCGAGCTTGTTGATGCTGTAGTTCGTGAGGTGCATGTACTGGTTGGTGTAGGACGAGGTCGAGTTCGAGTAGGCAATGGAGGCAAAGCGGACGAGGCCTTCTTCGTAGAGGTAGATGCGTAGCGGGTCTAGTGAGTTCACATAGACGTACAGGCGCAGGTCAAACTTGAAGCCGTTTATGGTCAGCGGGCGTTCCACGTAACTAAAATTTGGTCCCATGTAAAGCAAGCAGATTTTAGCGGAATTGTTGCTTTGGAAAAAAACGTACTGTTGGGCCACAAGTGGTGGTTTGGTTGGAATCTTGTTGAATTTCGAGACGATTTCGATGCCTGTGCCTCGGGCCGACGCTGGCTAAAAGCGAGTTAGGAATGTGAATCCCAACTAGCAGAGGTCTTCGTACCGGCTTCAGGATTACGTGTCGCTTGACGGGCGCCGAGAGGTAGATCTTCAGCTTTTGTGCATCCTTCGGAAGAATGTAGGTCTTCGGCATCACGTCGAAGCCGTCATCAGGGAACAGTTCCATCACTGCGTCAAAGTTAAGAATGCCACTGGTGAAGCCAACCTACTTTCAGAGATGTGCTGCCATAGGCGGTCCTTTCGCCCCATGTGAAAAGCACCGGGAAAGTGATTAACCTAAAAACCTATGCATTAGCAAGTTTCGTCCGCTGAGGAATGTGGGTACCTTCTGGTACGGTTTGATCAGGCGATACTGAGCCGTCTTCAGGTGGCGACCCCAGTAGCCGATCCACCGCTTAGACTCGTCCACGATCTTAAAGTGGCTGGCGTGTAGACTCTGCCGCATGACGATAGGTAGCAGTGAGTTGTGGCACCATGTAAGCCGCGAAGCCAGTTTGCTCGGTGGTTTCTTGACTAAATATGTTAGACTGCTATGCATCCCAAAGGTTAGCGTCGTGCTTATTTGGTGCCGGTATTATCTTTATTTGCTGGACGCACATAATTTCCTGTTATGGGTGAAGAAGTAAGGCGATGGCCAATCATTCTTACCTCTGTCACCTTTCATGTAGAACGTAATCGTCGGCGGCACATTGCTGAAAAGGCTTCGTCTGAGCAGCGGCTTGCTTCCTTTAGACGACGTCTTCTTTTCTCCGGTCTTAGAAGACGATGGGGCTGAGCTGAGGCAACTTGCCAAGCAGTACAAGCTGCAAATTCCGCTGTCTTTGTCTTCTAAATCTGAGTCTGAGTTATAGAATGCTATGAATGCCTACCGTCAGCTCTGGAACCATCGTCCAAGCTCGACGTGCTTGCTGTGGACGAGCAGGACTTCATCATCAAACTTGGACCTCTAAAGTTTCGAATTTTAATTAGCCGCATAGTCGAATACGCGCGAGTGGTAACTTGTCACGCTTCAAACCAAACAACTTTTATTGGCCCTCTCTGCTGGCGCTATGAAGAACCAGATGGAAGTTCCTAGTAAAAGCTTCCAGATGATCCGATCACAAAACACTTGTGCACTTATAATTAAGTGCATGAGAAAGAAGCGTTCGAGTGGGAACAGGCTAGTAGGCAGAGCGCCGCCGCAATCTTGTTGTAATCGTGTGGCGAGGCGTCGCACTCTCGAGCATTCAAGTCCTTTGGGCGCTGTCTGTCGGCGCACGTAACATTACACTAGCGTTTGAGGCAAGCACTTTGCAGAGAGCGCATGCGTCATAGTAAAATGCAACATAAAAATGCTTTACCAAAGCACAATTTCATGGCCCATTTCGAGCCTAAGTAAAGTCAAACATTTCCGAAAGTTTCTACCGTGAGGACAAGAACTGGAGTTTACAAGTGCACCTTTCCTTGCTTTGGAGGGCGTATAAAATGCAAGGTGCTGTTGCCGAAACACATCACTTTGACGCTTAAAATGGCCTGACGCTTTACGGAAGGGTTATTAATGAGCAATCCAATAAAGCATTTGCAAAAAAATGAAACGAAAACTATTGTGGCATTGTGCCTTCAAATACTAACCGCTATGAACGATCTTAACACTTACAAAAGTACTATGATAAGCGGAAATGACCGCAAGCTCTCTTTCATTCGCATGAATTTTAGTATACCGCCTTACAATACTAAAATACATTGCAGTCCACCCGCTGGCCTAGATGTCTGAGGACGCGACTGCTGTAAAGGAGCTCCGTCAGTTCTTGACATCTTCTACGCGAGCTGACGTTCGCAAAACGGCTCTAAACTTCATCGCATCGATCGCTTCCTCGGATGCAGAAAACAATGTACTGCATGCGGATGACTGCGCTATCATCCAACTACTGATCACTCTGTTCAAGGAGTCACCCGGCGACAGGGGCCTTATCCTGACCATATTCGTGAACTCAACAACTCAAAACAACGATGCAGTGTCGGTCCTCGGTCACAACAGCGAGCTCTTACAGGCGTGCTGGAGGGAATGCCAAGCAGAAGGTCCGAACTGTTTGCGCTCGTCACAGCTCCTGTCGAATATATCTCTCCGTCTTCCCGAGAGAGCTCTTCTGTCCGCGCAAGAATCTTGGCCGACTTTCGTGCGGCAAATATTAGGTATGTAGCCGAGTGCCTTCTAGCTGTGACTGCCTAAACATTTGGCATATGCGCTTGTTAAGCGTTGCCATGTGACATTAACATTTCTCTTTCTTCTTTACTTCCGCAGATTTAGATTTGCTGCTGTCGAGCCGTAAGGAAAGCTTCATCGAATTCCTCGGCTACGTACTGGTGAACTTGACGGTGTTGCCGAAGTGTCGGAAGTTTGTCGTGGATGAAGGCATCGCCAAGCTATTTCCTCTCGTCAGTCAAGACGACCATCCTGCGCGCAAGGAAATCGCAGTCGACATCATCAGGAATGTTTCCTTCGATCACGGTAAGTAACAAATCACCGTCAGCGGACTGAAAACTGTGGAAACGTACTTGTGTAAACCGTCGTACTTAAGGTTTCCGATTGTCCTGCCGTATAGGGGAACGTTCCGGTGCTCTGCTCGAACATTTGGGCTCTATTTCTTGTCGTATGGGGGTATTCCCCCTAAAGCATTCGGTTTTTCCAGGACCACAAACAGAGACGCTGCTTCCGCTATTTCAGCAGCGTCTTTCCGGTGACAAGAGACCGGCAGTTGTACCTCCCTTCTTCTAGTGCCCCTCCGTCCGGAAGGACAACTTTTTTCCTGCCTACAAAAAAATCAGAGTTGCAATTCTCCCACTCTAGCTACAGACCTGGCAAAAGACGGTGGATTATGTGCATGTCTGGCCCCTAATGCGTGTTCTTTTTGATGTTGTACGATATCCGAAAGTGTGAGCTGCTGTAAGACTGTCTGTCATAAAGGTTCGCATGTGGGGATTGTTCCGCAAATCGCACCCGTGGTGAGTACGTCGGATGAAGGCGTAAATGTGGTACCGCGCACCAACGATGTCACCATGGTTGAGCCATATAAACGCGCTTCCGCCGCCGTCGGAGAAGGCTTTTCCACGTTTTACCGCCGTTTTACGATGTCATATTTTCGGAGACCTAATAGGCGCAGCGAGTAGGACTGCCGTTGACACTACCGTGCGCGAAGACAAGCGCGGCGCTAGTCCTTTGAACCGCCGAAATTCACTTCGCCGCTCGTAAAGCGGCGAGTCGCTAGCACCCGCGTATGTCGTAACGTCGCTACCGAAAGTATACATTCCAGCAAAGATTAACGAGTACATAGCGGGTGGACTGTTTGCGGCGTGAGTTGCGTCAGGGTACGATCGAGGGCCATGTATGCGCAGAACCCGCTCAAGGGCCCTCAACTTCGGTTGACCATTCCACTGTGATTGTTCATCGTGCTGATCAAAACGTGACCTTCAAACTCATTCGCCCAATTTTTCGAACGTTCAGCTTGCACAGTATGCATGACACTAATTTGAGGTGCGGTGACGGTTTGTGAGCGTTCATGTTTTTTTTTGTTCTCCATTCTCGTTCGGTTGGCAGCGAATGGTGTTCGCTTTCCCACTCAGCTCTCATTAATGTCAAGTTCGATAAGACGGTCCGGTGAAGCTCACGAATGCGTGTAATTCGGCGTTAACCGAGACACCCTTTTTCGTCGTTTCTGTCCGCGAGACGAATGAGACCAGCTGCAAGGTTGCAGAAAATTTGGAGGCGTCTAAATGGGAGAATCAGATAAGGACGTTGGCAAAATTCCTGACATAATACGCGAAGCAAGCAGAGGGTACATGTAACAAAAGTTGTCACTCATCCTTTCCAAACTGTCATGCAAATTTATCAAATGTTTTGGTTCGCCCAAGTTTCAAAATTTTGCCTTCCAGGCTGCTAGACGCGAATCGGTATTAAAGCATCTTCTAGCGGAGAATGCTGGCGAGAATCGTTAGGCAGGTTACATGACAAGTGCCATTGTTGTCGCTTGCTCAATCGGCGCCTGCATAGCGCGATAATGCGCGTAAACACTCGGGATAAATTGGTTTCCCGGAGACGTGATTCCTAGCATCTAACCGTTGATTGCTCAAGTGTTATTATGCCGCCACCTTGAACAGAAGAAATTTTCGACCCTAGCTTCTTCGTCCCGTTAGAGCCTCTAGCGCATAAAGTTTCAACGATTAGGTTCCCGAGCTAGTTGAAGTCAAACGACGGTGTCCTGTTTCAGACGTCCATGCAGGCCTCCTCGACGCAGACGACGAATTTATCACGGCGATTTTGGCGCCATTAGCGGACGAAGCGGACCAACTCGATGACGAGGAAATTGCAAAATTGCCACTCGCGCTACAGTACTACGACAAAAAGCGCGACACCAACGAGAACTTGCGGCTCAAAATCGTCGAAACGCTGTATCAGGTAAGACATGTCGCCTAAGAAGACTAAGCTTGGTACTAGAGCTCGGTACGCAAAGTTTGTTTAGGCACAATTTACGTGCTCTAATAAACATTGTCTCTACGTGTCTACCATAAGGACAAGAACCTGTTTAGCTTTGCGCTACGAGACATGGACGTGAAACTCTGCGCGCGAAAGGCGTTTACGCACTCCTGCGCGAACTCGACAAGGCATCGAGACCCGACGCCCATAAACCGATTGTGACCGACCACAACAACGCGTTGCACGCCGTTATCGGCGTGTTGATTCGTACCGAAGGCGAGATGGAGGTGCCCAGCGACGTGCACTCCATCCGCGACCTGGTCACGGAGGAGAGCTAACCTCCCTCGTCTACATTACCTTGTTACTTGTTAAGTTTTATAAACGTTTTCGTTGACCTCCGTTTCTTCGATTCCGTTCGTACAACTCAAGATTGATCACTTCTCACTAGAGCCGCTTTAGCTGTTTTGCTAGCAATCAAATGCTCACCCCGGCAGCAGACGGTCGTGTAGCGCGAGTTGTTACAACCAATAAATATGATTTGTAATTGTGTTGCTGCTTAACGAGTGATGGTCGGCTGCTTAGCAATGACCCCATTCGGCCCCGGATTGTCCGCGTAGAGCAATCGCAACATCCCGGCTGCTGCCGCTGCCCCACGCTGTAGATATGTCCAGCGGCGGGGAAGTACATAAATTACGGGACTTCGGCACCGGTGGGGCCGAGTCAGTTGTGGTCCCGCGGACCGTGGGCAAGATGTAGTACACGGGCGGATGAGTGACACCTGTGTAAAAAGCCGCTTTGGCGGGCCACCTTTGACAACTTGCCCAAGCCATCCTTCAAAGCAACCCCACGACACACGAGGTCCACTCGATAATCACTCTCGAGCAATTGACCTCGGCTCCCGTGCACTTACACACAACAACACCATACCTGGAGACGCCCGCGCCGCATGCTAACGAAGGCGCCGCCGCCGCTTTCTCGATTTAGCCGCGGCTAATCCCAGAAATTCTTCCGCTTGCTGACCCTCTTGGGTGCGTCTCAGATAACAAACATGGAGTGCAGCGCGCAGCGCATAAACGGAAGCAAGCGCCGAACGTGCGCTCGACTTCGGTCTGTTTGCGCTCGGCTAATATGGTCCGCAAGCTCTTCATCATCCTCGAATAAGGGGCTCCTGGCGGGCGAGTCACGTCGCTCGCTGGACGTCGGCCTAATTATCCCCTTACCGGTTGCATTGTCGGCGTCGCGAGAGGCGCAATTTTTGGGGAAGTTGACGAAAGGTATCCATGCACAAAGGGGGAAGAGTCAACGGCGGATCGGAGCCGTTGGTGGTAAACGCGTCAATCATATTCGGCCTCCATGCCCTGGCAATTATCCTGGCGAGTCACAGGTGACAGTGCGCTTCCTGTCGACCGATGCGATTGTGCAAGAGCATTGTTGTTGCATTCTTGACACTAATAGGGTGGAGGAACATAAACATGCATTCAACAGCTATGGTACTCATGTAAGGACAAACAGTGTTCGTTTAGACTGTTTGACGAAGCTTTTTAAGGCTGTCACAAGATTTTCAACTTTACACAATGCTGCCACCTTTTTTTCGGTTGCTCTGAATACGCCTTTTTACTACCAGACATGGAACAATACGTTCGCTAGAGCCATATCGTTCTCAATAGCCGTTGCTTTTTGGCTATTGTAGGACAGCATATACGTAGTCTTCAACCTTTCGCGTACGCGTCATTTCCCAGTTGGTACAGAATTTGGGCTTTATGCATAGTAAGACGTGCAGAAATTTGTCTCTCTTGCTGTCGTGTGGTCCCAAATCTACACCATTGGTGGATGCTCGCTGGCCGGAGAAGGGTATCGAATTGACGTGTGCGCTCACATACATTGTCAGCACTTGTCGGGAAGTGGCGCGAGGATAGGCTAGCCTAGTCACACATAATTTCCGAGAGGTTTGCGGGTGCAGCGACGCTTAATCTGCGGCAAAGCGCTCGATATGTTTGCCAGCTTACCGTATGGCAGCCGGCGCCGTACGTGGCCCCGTATGTGACAGTCATTGAGGGCGCGCGGCCACGCGTAACAAGTGCGTGCTATTGGCGGCCGCCAGCGGAAGTGGCCCGACAAGTGGCAAGAGGTAAGCCTAAGCTGGAAAGTCGTGTCGCTCTTCGACGGTCTTCATTCAAGCACGCTCCGCTTGGGCGGCCACGCAGTGGCATGGATTACGACGCTTGAGTGCCGGTCCACGCACATGACAGAATGCAAACATAACACTTTTAAGTGACACTCTGTTAAGTCTGCTGCACGACGAGTTAGGTTCCTTTCGTACACATGCCGCTGCTTCGTTAACGGTTTAGCCGGCAAGTTCAAAGTTTTCAGACCCTTCTTTTGTTTAAAGTGAGATTCAACCGTACAAGCGAAAAGTTTCGGACGTTCACTCCCTATTTCCGAGGTCACGCTGTAGACTCTTTATGACACGCGTTTTCGGTAGCCGTCCATTGTGTCGGTTTAAATAGATTGCAGTGTTCAACAAGTGTTAATGAGCGGGCCCGACAATAGGCGTCCCTTTGACGAGAGGTCAGCGCGGCCGCACGTGCCGCGACAAAGACCACGGCTAAGGTGTCATGTCGCCGGAGGGGTCAAATGCCTTTGCGGTGCGGGCGAATGCCGCTCTCTGTGAGGAATGAACTTGTCGTCGCACTACCTTTGTCTTTACGTACTTCGTTTGCCATGGGGCTGTTGTTGCTGCCCGGTCGCAAGGCCGGAAGGGCTCGGACGGTTCCGCTTATCAGCTAGTGCGTTTCCTGCAGCGCTCGGCGTCGGGAATCTTTGAGGCGTCTTTATCAAGCGAGAGTGGAGAAGCTAATCCGCCGCGGCTCCCTTTACAGCAGCTTGCCTAAGCTTTTGTTCAAACACGACAAGACCCCGGCACCCGAACCACGGTGCCGGGACTCCTTTCCCGTCTCCCATCAGCGACAGAGTAAACCCCCGAGAGCGTCAACTGGAACGCTTCTTGACGCCTTTGCCCGTCGTATGACTAAACGTTGCAGGGGCCTTAACTTAGATTATGAGCAATTATAGCAGCATTGTCATCGGCCGTATGTGCAGAACGGGAAAATGGTACTTAAACGCAAGGAAGGTATTGGTTTAAAAAAACAGGATACCCAGATGTTTGCCAATAAAAGAAAATCCGTGGAACGACTTTGTTCAGTCAAATAGGGCTGGGTATATCTCCTCACCAGCTACCATTCCCAATTGTCGCGTATCTTCTCTAAACTATCTGCCCTTCGATAAAAAGCCTTTCCTATGCAGGCATCGACTAATTGGTTTTGCTCCGACTTGGGACTAAACGAGATGTATACTGCGGACGCATGCGCATTCTCTACCAATAACACGTAAAATTTCGCAGTCCCTCCTTGTAAATTGCCATACGCGACAGAACTAGCTAAGAAAAGCGGAACTGCATATAAACTAGCTAAGAAAAGGGTGCTGAGTTTAAGATCGCTCGGAATTTAAGAACGACTCTCAAACTGACGGGGCTGCAATGCAAGGACGCGTACCTCAGTTTTACAGTACCGCCGGCTAAGGCGGTATAATGGCACAAGTGGCTTCCTACGTCACGCAAAGCAGCGCGCAGTGGCTCGGTTTCCGCTGTGGGCTCATGATGCGGCGAGCGGCAGCGGTTCGGAGCGAGCGCGAAAGAATTCCTTCGCGGCTTCGCTGCAGTATAGTAGTCCTTTGATGACGCTTGTGGCGACGAGAAGTGCTCGCGAGGCGCGAAGGCACGCCCACAATCCGCACGGCTACCGACCGTAGAGGCGAGTGAAAGGCTGCCGTCGGCGGGGCGGCGACTTGTCACACGCGCGGCGCCCGCCTATTCTCGCCTTGCGGCCAATCAGCAGGTGATCGGTAGGCCGAGTAAATACAACGAGCGAGGTGTCAATTTCGGCGGTTGTGAGCGCGTTTGTGTATGCGTCGTCTGTCGACATTCTCGCCAGTCACTGCGGCTCACGTCTTCTTCCCGCTGCAGGCGTCGCTCCGCACGAGTACCCATCACCGAAGTTCCCCCTGTCTTCGTGACAGACCATTTGTATTCCCCCTTCGTCATTTCACACATCCACGCGATTCGTTCTTAGTCCGTGAAGTGCACCGATTCTCACCACTCTATTTCGTGCCCTTGTGACCAGCTCGTTGTAGATGGCCGCCTTCAACGGCTTCCGACCCGATATTCCGATGCTGCACCCGTTCCTACAGGGCCATCCGCTGCCCTTCCCGCTACTACCGGGTCCGGCGGGCTTTATGCCGCGGCTACCGTTCGACTTTCCGTCACCGGCGGCCTTTGCCGGCATACCACCGTTCCAGTTCCCCATCGAAGACGATGGCGTCGTGGACAATCCGATGGTCGAACTCGAGGACAAGCACCTGTGGGACCAGTTCAGCGACTGCGTCAACGAAATGATCATCACGAAGAGTGGCAGGTAAGCTGGTTTCCCTCTAACTTGCTAGCGATGACAGAACACGAAAATCCTGAAGTCGAAATAGCATAACATAAGAAACTTCTGTATGGCCTTCTCGTTTAGTACCCATCTTGTTAGCTTTGTTCCACTTGTTATCAAAGCTGAGTAATGCGTTGGCACTTATTTGCTTGGTTCCGCACTGGGATACTGCGGTTACGGTACCCTCAGCTTGCTAAGTAGGTAAGCCCTTTCTGATCCAAGAATCTACCCACTTACAGTGTTCCTGTGGGTTAGGCATCGAAGAAGTATCTGCCGCATTAGAACTTGCGCACGAATTTACGGCAGGCTTGCATTGTTTTCTTTTTAAAATCGTTTGTACATGTTATTCGACATCGACGCGCACAGGTAAGCAGCAGCATAAGCTCATGCTGTTCGTATCCAATTAGTTACCAGTTCATATGCTTCATCACCTTTCGCTCTGGATACCGTAGCCGTCACTGATTGGATCAGTAATCCATAATATCGCTGTGGGAAAGTGTGCCTGCCACCGTCAGAGTTAGCCTGAGGTTTCCAACTTTCCCATTGTTTGAATGTGTTAATTGAGCGCAGGTAGGCCGTTATCTGCGCGAGGATCGGTTCATGCGACCGCCATGCCCTGTAGAAGCGCGACATGCGCCCCGCGCTTATCTGCATCGCCATCTAAATGACTTGTCGGAAATTTCATGGATGTTACGGGCGCCTATTGATTGATTTGCGCCTTCTTTGGGGCCCACCCTACAGTTCCGCGCAGCGCATCGATCATTTCAGGCGCATGTTTCCGGCCTTCAAGGTGAAGATCAGCGGTTTGGACAAAAACAGCAAGTACTTCGTTATGATGGACATCCTGCCCGCGGACGACCACCGCTACAAGTTCCACAACTCGAAGTGGGGCCTCGCGGGCAAGGCGGATCCGGAAGTGCCGAAGCCGGTACACATCCATCCCGAGTCGCCAGCTACCGGTGAGCACTGGATGGCCAAAGGCGCGAGCTTCCACCGCGTGAAGGTCACCAACAACATGACGAGCAAGCACGAATACGTAAGTGCGTTCAGTGTAAGTCACTTTACTCTTCTACGCTACCGTTCTCAAAGCAATAATACGTCCGTAAGCGTATAGCAGGGGTGGTGTAGGGTCAGAACAACGAAAGCCGCAAAGACAGTTCTATTTCAACTGGATACAGTGGTCTTTGCGCTGCGAATTTGTATATACTTCCCGCTGCAGAGTGTGTGTGTGTGAATTTCCACGCCGAGTGACATGTCCGAGCGTTGCGCGGTTTAAACCCGTTAGACACCTGTTGCTGCGCATGGGAATTGCTTGCACCGATTGCGCATCCGACACCCAACCGTCGTTGATTTCCTCTCGATGGGACCTTTCTTGGAGTGCACAGGGCCCCCAAAACAGTTCCCATTTTCTGAAGTGGAGTAATCCTGTTTGTACAGTAACTCTATACGCGGCTAGTCAAGTTGGGGGCTGTCGCCGTGACCGTGAGGAAATCGCTTCTGCCGTTGTTTATCTCGCTTGAGAGCCGGCCGCAGACGGACTGAGTGTGTGCCACCGCGAACACCACGGCCTCGCACTACTTGATGGCTGCGCCCGAGTGCATGGCATAACTTGAGTAGTTAAGAGTGACATTCGACACTAAGCAAATCGCTTGATCCGCCCCGCAAAATGCCACCGAAATCCGCTTGCGAGGAGTGCGACGCTTTCCTCTGTGAACTTCAACAGCTGCGAGGGCTAAGTGGAACGTAGTCGGCGAAGCACCGACGGTCCCGCCCTGTGTCTTGTCGAAATCTGTCAGCTAGTGCGAGTTTTACACCTCGACACTGAGCTGTGTTATTTACATCCGGACAAGTGTTCTCCACTAGCGGAAACGTCAAACTGGTTGTTGGACACAACGAAGTCCTTGTCACCCGTGGTGTAAAATTTGCACTAGCTGCCGCCTGTCGCTTGCCGGGGACGAACAAGGCTCGCGTTTTGAAACGACGCCGTCGCTGCGCGCCTGTTCAAATATCCGTTCCGCCTCAAATGCGTCAGCTAGCCGGCGGACTTGTTTTACAAGCGACACTCTCAATTAGAGCGGACTGGTCAATGCGGAGAAGGAATGTGCAAAATGTTTGCTTTTGATCGAGTACTGTCACCGGTATCATCGCAGGAAGCGAGACATTCGTACCCTTCGGGAAACACTGGGGAAATATTGGTCCGCGGTGTCGGTGGCTTCTTTGTCGCATTAAGTGGACTGTGGGACAGTGTCGGGATAAGTCGCTAAACCGCTCGCAAAAGAGCTCGCGCTGTTTGCGCACTATACGCGATTTCAGTTAAGCTCTACCCACAGTGCTTCCTTATGGTACAGCGCGGTAGAAAGGGGCAAGTAGGGCAAAGCGTGTGGGAGGCATGAGACGTAGTTTGTTTGGCATGTCATCGGCTCCCCTATAGCTTGAGTGTCTAGTGGCACACTTATGCGGAAACGTTTATGTAGTGGAGCCGTCAGTTAAGCCACCAAATTGCCCCATTACAGTCGAATCGGCCGTCAGCGCCTTTTGAAAGCTAATGCACGTCGGTGCGTGTGGCGGCGAGATAAAACACCGCACAGCGCTGTCGCCAAGGCATAAACCGGCAAAAACGCAAGCTCCAGTGTCCAACTTAACGTTGGGATTTTCGGTCGGAAGCGCTCACCTTTTCGAGCCGGCACTAAGCGTTGCTAATAAAGACTCTTTTTTCGAGGTCCCGTAATCTATGTCCCCTCTTCGGTTGTGGGCCTCAAAAGAGCGGCGCCAGGCGATTTGTTTCCTGGCAAACGGCGAGTGCGTAAAGCGCTGACGGACGGTGTGTTGCTTTTGTCTCTTCACAAATCACTACAACTGTCGAAGCCATTAGTCGTCGCACACCGAGATTGATCGTTAACACGGCTGTTCCGTCCCGTGGAAACACGAAGTGTGGTTTTTCGTCGCTCGAAATGCCCCTTGCCGTTTTCGAACGGATACCCGCAAATGTGACGCTCTCGCCCGACATCCGTTGTCGCATCAGAAGCGCATCCAAGCATAAGCAACGAGAGGCGCGGCGAATTACCGAACGCGTAAAAACGTAAACACTGCTTGACGGGAACGTGTTAATTAAGAACATCCGGATACCGCTGGACGAGGAGATAATTCGACTTAGCACTGGGCGCGCGAAAAATCGTGGCAGTCCGTGCATGGGAAATGACCGTCATAAATATGGGGAACATCCCAGCGTGTATAAGCAAAAAGACTTATGAATCAACACGAGGGTCTGAGAGTGTAAGATTGCGTTGTGGTTGAAAAAATACTAGCGTTTTTATGGAAATAATATTTGGGTTCCTAGCGATAAAGACCTACCCCACATAGGCGGCATTTTCAACTCGAAAACGCAGACAAGCTTCAAACTTAACGTTTTGCACAGTCATATCCTTACCATGCTTACTGAGTGCTTTACAGACCGTGTTGAACTCCATGCACAAGTACCAGCCACGGCTGCACATCGCCCGCTGCAAGGACCTGCAAGCGATGAAGATGGCGAGCATCCGGACGTTCATCTTCAAAGAGACCGAGTTCATAGCCGTGACGGCCTACCAGAACGAGAAGGTTCGTGATGGCGGACGGTTTATTGCTCATAACGACTGTTGAATTTGATCCGCCGCAGACGTTTTCTCCCCACCAAAAGACCACATGCGCTAATTACGGTAGGCAAGTGGCCATTCGGCGGACGGCGGATGTCCATTGTGCGCACAAACATAACCCCGTTAGGATGATCGTTAGCCCGTTTAACATATGCCTTTCGCGTTCCCGACAAGCGTTCGTGCAACAGTGCGCCTCGTGTGACCCGCTCAGCGCTCCCCCGGAAGCACATAAACCGGCGGTCGGAGGGCGACCGCCGCCGGCAGACGGTCTCGTTTTTGGATCCCCACAGACACGCAATTTGGCGCACCGGAAAGCTGCTATGAGAGGCGATGAGGGCGCAGTAATGAAGTTGTTGCCGGCTTGTTGTTTCCGCAAATTGACTGCTAAATGAAGTGTTGGCCCTGACGCGAGCCGGCTTGCCCGACGGGCGTACGGTACGCCCGACAATTACAAAGACATGGACCCCGGGGACCGGGGCGCTCAATCAGTCGCCGAATTACCGACTGTTCTTTTACGGTGCCCGGCGAAATTGGTCCCAGGCGAATAGCGCGCGGAATTATCGCTTATGATTGCCGCTAGAGTGCACGCCGAAGCCGAGGAAAATTGTGACGAATGTCTTCCGAGAAACCGGCGCATACGCTGCGGATCCTTAGGAGACAGCCACAGCAGAATGGCCCATCAATTTCGGGCGAAGCATTTTGCTTACCTGAGACTTTCAGGTAACACAACTCAAAATCGACAACAACCCGTTCGCGAAGGGTTTCCGGGATACTGGGGCTGGCAAGCGGGAAAAGAAGCGACACTTGCTTTCGTCCAGCGACAACCGCCTCAGCTATGGCTCCAGACATGCCGACTCGTCGTCGGATGCAAGAGATTCCGCATCAAGATCCGGAAGCGCCAACGGTACTGCATCGGTAGCGGCCGACACGGATGACGAGACCGACGAGGAGGATGGCCCGGCCGCAAAGAGACAACGTTGCGATAGGTCTACGCCTAACTCGGCCACACAGATCTCGCCCCAAACCGATGCATCGACCACCAGCTCATCCGAGAATAAGGTATGTTTTTGTATATCCTACGTCAAATATTTTTCTTCCTGCGTCCAATATTAATGAGCAGACAAGAGTATCAAAAACTAACCTTAGTTTTGCAGGAAATCAAGCCTGCCAGGCCGTCCCCGTCGACACCGGCTCATAACGGGTCCCACGCACAAGGGCCCGTCGACCCGCTGCACCGGTTGAAACCGACCAATCACCAGATGAAACACGAAATTGGCTCACCGCCGTTTCTCTTCTCACCAATGATGCCGCCATTCTTCCCCGGTGCCACTGCCTACTTCCCGCCAGGTGCGCACGCAATGATGAATCCGTTCATACCTTCCTCGTCGGCCGGCGGCGTGTTCCCCTCCAATCCTGCGGCTGAAATGTTCGCAATGCAGCAGTTCCTTCAACAGCAGCTGATCCGAGCCAGTTCGGCTCACAGTTTACCTCCGCCGACGAGTCCTCTGTCGGCGTCAAGCCCACCCAACGAGGAGCCGACTTCACCCTCCGTGAAAAGTGCCCCGGCAACTGTAGTCCGAACTTCGTCCTCATCTTCGGCCACGAAGAAGAGCGGCTTCGACGTTACCGATCTCATAGGCCCATCGTAACCCACTTGACCACGGCAATTACTATTCGAACGCACAGCTTTATCGACCCACATTCCTGTGTTTCTTCTTGTTGAGCCTCAGTCCCGTGCATAGGCCATGCTGTTGAATGCATTCAAGCAGTACGAAAGTACGAATACAGAAGTGAAAGAAGCAACAGCAGGGCTTAACTGCTCTCTCGACGGGTAAGCGAGCTGACGCTCCTTGGCGAGTCCCATTGTGAACACTGTCTTTTGCTATCAGTCTAGTTCATATCCGCTGACGATTCTCTGCTTTCGCGTTAAATTATTCATCGTGATGTCACAGAAGTAGCTTTAATCTGCTATGCAATCCTGTACTCCATCGACTTTATTGGGCATAAACCTTTACAAGTATGCACAGGTTGCGGAGATCGCTAAAAGTACAAGCATAGGCACTAGAGAATGGAAACGTTACACGGATTTTTGGGAGACTAAATTAACAAACGGGAATACGTTAAGTAAGTGGTACATGCGAGTGATTCTTAGAGCATCAGCTAACGAGGCCCAGCCCGCGGGCTTCCACTAATTAAGTGTACTGATTAGCGCTGCTGCTACCGACGGTGTTGAAGGACGAGGCGTCGTTTACGCTTGACATTCTCGAGAGTCGCGACATGTTCGCGTCAGCCACTAAGCTGTGTACCAGCGCCGCCAGCTGCATGTTTGTCTCTTTGACGGACTGTACGGACTGCTCGAGCGACTGTATCGAGCCGACGATGGCCCACGTCCGCAGCGAGTGGCTGCGACAGAACTGCAGCAATAGCATCTCCAGGTCCATGTGATCGCAACATCCGAACTCACTGCCGTATTGGCCTCTGAAATAAGTTTTTCAGAAAAGAGGTTGCAATCGACGTAACAAAATGGCTTTATATTATCTTACTAATTACTAGTCGGTATTCGGTACTCCCTCACGCAGAAGATAGTCATCTCGGAACACCTAAGGTGCTGTAAAAATCGCATCGCAGCCTGGCCTTTCGCATGCGCGATCGGTAAATGACCGTGTGAAAGCGCAATAATAAGTGGCCGCATGCCCTGCGCGCCGCGTTATGAGATTATCCACCGCAGCCACACGCCACGCCGGTGATCGCTATCACCACCATACAAAAAGGATCGCCGCACTTGTGTCAATCTGGGATACCAATTAGTATAAACAGACCACGCATGCGGAAGTCTCTACGACTTCAGAGCACAGGTTCTACTGGTAGCATTGTCTGCGCAGGCATGTACTTCGTATTTCTAGCTGGCTTTTGATGGTCTCAATGTTTTTGTACGGCAGCGAACACTCATTGCGTTCTCAGATTCCAAACATCCGAGTGGCGACCGCTTAAGTACTTATGTCGTTTCCGAACATGCCGCCAACCACTTGTAGCTTTGGGAGGTGACCGCCGACAAAGAACGCCCGAACTACCGCTATTTCCTGCAGTCGTCGCGATCAGGTTACATGCTTTTTTGCCCTACCGGTCCTGTCCTGCTGGGCCGATCTTCAGGCAAAAAGCTATTTGTGGAAACAAGAAGTGCTGCGCTTATCACCTCATCCCGTAGTGAGGGCTTATCATTCCCGCTGACTGTGACCATCCATAAAATTTTATGGCAGTGTGAGTACCATCTCATTAAGTTGTTAATGTTGTCACGGCTACTGCCACTCGTCTCGAACAAACATAACCCGGGGACGAAGCATCCACGGACGAATGGCCGGGGAGAGATAAGATAGAGGGTCGTAAAACGCTGCAGGGGAAGTGCATAAACTGAGAGGTGTGTAAAACGACGTCCCTCGGTTCCACTCCCGACGACTATAACCCTTTCACGGAATCGAGGGATCATACGAAAAACGTGACAGATTACGCGGGGCTAATAACGACACCTGCGTTACCAGGACTCGTAGCAGATTTTCCTTCATACGGTACCCACGTGGCAAGTACTTACCTCAGCTGTCGAAGCGTCACCAACGCACTCTTGTAGTTCTTGTTTGTCAGATGCAGGACCAACGAGTCGGTTTGCAGATCACTACGACTCGCGTTCAGCGACGTGGAGGATGTACGCGACTCTGACGGCGGTACCTCGGAGAGGCACGTTAAGAGGTCGCGTTGCAGGCTGATGACGGCCGGAGAAAGATCGTATTCCTGAACGAGCCAAGGTTGTACGTGCTGTGACACGGCTAGCTAATGGATCGTACCCCGGCATTAGGCGCCTGCTGGATCGATCGGATCATCTCAAGCAGCTTTTCTAGCATTTGATGCAGTTGGAAGAAGAGTTTGTGCAGGGCCTTGCACAATTCCACTTCCTAAAGAAGAGCCCGCATACGTGTTTGATTCAGCAGCACAAGCGGTACTTACCTGCGACGAGGTGCTAAAGCCAGGTGACTGTGACGCATTAAGCGATAAGAACCGCTGCGCAGACTTGACGGTGTTTAGCGCCTAAACAATCCCAGCTCTACCTTATGCACAAAGCATCCGTTTAACTACCCTAATGCATTGCTCGCGTCGCTCAGAGAACGTTTCAAAGTGCTCTCGCAGTTCGTACAGGCAGAACTTTTCCGATTGCAAAAGGTTGGAATGACGCAGCTAAATATTTCAAGTGCTATACGACCGTGCTTAGCGCTTGCTTACAAATTGCGCAGTTATGAATACAAACGGGCAGTCGGTGACGCGCATGGCAGCATGCAGCGCGTGAGTAAAGTAGGTGGCAATGTCTCGAGATCGGGCAGTCTGTGGAGTTGTCGGGGTCGTTAGCAAGTGGGACGCATCTCGTAGCAGGCCGGACAGCTTGGAGCTGCTCTCCTAAAAGCAACGTTATCCCACTGTTCGGAAATTCACGATTACCCTCAGGAGCTGCGATAGCAGTAGCACCGAATGTGCAGTTAGTTCTCCGTCCTGATCGTTGGCAATGTCGGTGACGTAGCTCATCCATGCATGCTCTACCTGAAAACGACTAACAGACGTTGGTTTCCTTGTAGTGGGCTGACCCGTCCCGACGTATGATGACTGCATTCCAGGTAAATGGGTGGCTTGGCGATCAGCTCAGACGAGCCCTGCCTGACGGAAAACTCCGATCGACACTGCACGGAGGATGCTGTTTCCGCGTTGGCGTACGTCGTGTTTTCACCGAACGTGGCGTTGTCCTCACCCGCTGTGTATCGCGTGGACGAGGCATCGTCAGGCGTGGAAGCCACTGGCCGAGATTCGGCATGACTCTTGCGGTCCGATTCCTCGTCGTACTCTTCGTCACTTGCTGGACATGACGGGCAGCTTTCATCGCTGTGCTTCTCCGACTGGATCGGAGTGCGATCCGAGGAGATGTCGTTCGAGTCGCTTGCTGAACGAAGCGAAGCATTCCTTACATGTTTAGGCCGATGGGAAACATACCTGCACTCAGCGGACGTCGGCCTCTGCCCATGAACCCGGTCAATCCGCGCTGTGCAACGGTAGATCTCAGCCGCGCACCATGACTCTGCTCACTCAAGTCACCATCATCCGGATGGATAAAGTCGTCCTCTAGCTCATCCGTTAGAGCGTCGTCCACTTCCTCTTCTGCATTCTCATCCGAGCAGCGCGGCTGACGCATCGTCGACAGCCAGTTAAAGCAGGACTCGGTCGACTCGCTGATGGAGTCATGCTCAGCCTCCAAGAAGTCAAACTCCTTGAACACACGAGGGAACGAGCCCGTCGTGATGGACGATTGCTCGCCAGGCGCTGCCAGGCTCGAGCCGGACATCGTATCATAGTCATCCTGGTGAGATATTCTCTCCGTCGAGCTGAAGGCCGACGTGCTAGTTATCGGCAGGTTGCTGGTCGCTGATGGGATGTTGCCAGCTTCGTCTACGTCTTGGCGCACGTCGTTCGTGGACTGCACGAATACGGCCTTAAATAAAATATGTAAGCCCTCTTTACTGCACGAAAGCAGCTTACAGATGAGCTTCGCGGTAGTCCCACTTGTAATCCCGATGCAGTCAAGAGGCGGACAAGTCTTTCGCGTACCTTCGACTAAATAAACGTTGGTAAAGGAACTAAGACTACATTTGCAACCTGAGATGGATTCGTTTGTCTCTTCAGTGAGTCCGCATTGGTCGTTGGTTGCGCGCTACCGCCGGCTTTCCTCGGCGTCTGCGGACTGTTACTGCCGCTTAACGTCTCTTTTTCGACGTACAATTCGAAGTTCGGTTTCCTTTGGTCCGAGCACAGCTGAAATAACGGCAGTGACGATCGTAAGCGGCGCTCTTTGTCGCGCCATACGGCACGCATCTTCAGCGGGCGCGCATCAGATTTCAGACACGCTCCCTCCCCGTTTAATCGCCTCATTGTGTCATCGGACAAACGGCAACATACTTTGCACATTAATTTTGCGCCCCTGCACCGAATTAACAGCCCTCGACTAATCTTCTTAGGAAACGGGTGACACCTGCTGGCGACGATTTTATCGTCTCTTTGTCAAATTGCCGCCGCTGGAAACACACGCGCAGCGCGCGAGAAACAACACGTTGACCTCACATTTACGGGGCTACTTACCTCGTTTTGAGGGACCTGCGTGATGCTAATGGTGCTCCATTGATCAACAAAGGATTTGAAGATGCGAGCGGCTTCTCGCCAGTTCACACCCTGCACGTGTTTCAAGACGACCCGGATGACCTGAAGGAAAACGCGTCGTTTTGCGTATACCTATCACATGTTTTTGTACAGTGAACGACGCAAGCGTACCTGAGCATTCAGTGGGACTGGTGACGAGTCTTTCAAGTCCGCTCGGCTGTGTCCGACGAATAGGTATATCATATGAAGCAGGTATACGTGCAGCGACGGTTGGCATCTTTCAAGCATCTAAAAGATGTTGCTAATGCTCGCTCTTCGAAACGATCCCAATGCAATTTCAGTTTTATCTTTTTTCTAAATGCTTGTTTTGCAACTTTGCCATTAAAAATTTTAAGTTCACCGTACCTTTTCTATTAAATCCCTTGTCAGTCACCTTCTAGTCTAGTGCCAAAGGCTTATGTGTCTTCCGCGGCTCTTTGCCCACGCATGTGCGTAGTAGTCAACTTGACACTTGTTACGGATCGACTACTGTCAGCCGCGTGACACTTAAAGGACCTTGTCACCGACGGAAAGGCAATAAAAACCGCGTACCCTACCGCGACCCGCGCGGACTGTGTCAGTAAATAACCATAATCCGTCATGCGCTTCCGTTGTTCTCATGGGATGCGGATAATAACCGTCGCGCGGGCACATTAAACATACTCACATACCTCCGAGAGAAAGACGACCAGCTGGACGATGTTGGGGCTGAACGCTTCGACAAGGTAGTTGACAACGCACTTGGCCCACTGGAATCGGTCTCGTTGGAAGCCGCGCTCGCGGTACTGGTTCATCATCTGGAATTGTTGAATTTTGATGCTTCCAAAAAATGTAATGTGACTGTTCGGACTTACGGTCGCCAGATTGTGTAGCGGGTGGTCGGCTTCCGATAGCTCGGGAACGTCCTTGAGCGCATCGGGAAGCTTCTTCATGCAGTACTAAACCAGCGAGATCAGCGATAAAGCCAAAGGAAAAGCCTCACCTCGGCAATAACCTGTGCTGCGTTGCAGCACTGATCAGTTGGACCTTCAAAGTTAACCAGGCAGTAGGGCAGAATTGATACGACGATAAGCGAGAAAGCGTTTGAGGGGCTCGTCGCCACCGCCGAATGCTCCAGATGTCCGATGCACTTGACGAGAAGGGACACCGTCGATTCGTAGCCGTTTGCGTAGAGGGTTCCTTTGCTGGCCAACCCGACAATTCCCGGAAAGCCGGTCCAGTCCATTTGCGTGACGGTCTTTTCCAAGTTCTCCAGGCAACGACCGATGTGCGAACCAGCGGTCGTGAACAGCTGAAACGTTTGAATGTCCCAAGCATTCTTGCTTCGGTCTTGCGTACCTTGTCAACCAGGGCAAGAGACAGTAGGAATTCATTGTCAACGTGCGACTCGAGCAGAGCAACGGAAGAGGATAGGAGAAGACACAGTGTATTCATATCGTCGTCCGTGATTGTGCTCGATGCGTCCATCTTCAGCATAGTTGCGCTCTTGCTTCGGCTCAGTGGAGCAGGTGTCTCCAACGCTCCCTCGATGAGCATGGAGTGTCGCGCATCTTAAAATAGTGGACGTCATTCAGCTGCGTAGCGCGAGTTACCTACCTTTCTTTGCGGCAGAATTGTGAGACGGAGTTGAGTCTGGCTTTGCCTGGTGGCTTGTCGTCTGTATGCGCTGTAGAAGCGCAGGCGTATAGCTTATGGAACGTGAATGGCCACTTGAATAATTGTACGGCGAGACGCCACCTCGGATGACCAGATACGGGACCGAATTGTGCAGCGAGAGCATCATTTGCGTTATGTACGACTGCGTGTCCTCACTGAACTCGCCAACGTGTTCTGCCAGACGTGAGAGAAGTGACGTTGCGTAGGGAGTGGGGCTCTGGCATAGCGAACTCGTGACTTGGAAAGATCGGCCTAAGTTACAGATGGAAGGCACTAGCAGAACGCTCGTAAACAGCGTACCTGCTATATGCCGGTTGCTCGTTGAGAGGGCCAGTGACACCGAATATTGCGTCCAGGTGGCAGCCAGGGACGGTATGAAGGGAAGGAAGAACTCGGCAATGTGCTGAACGAAGCACGCTAGCTGATCAGCACTTTCCGTTTTCCAGCATCGTGCTGTAGGCTCCTCGTGCGGCCAAAGAGGACGCTCGACTCTGAAATTTCAAGTGTCACTTCGCGCTAGTATGTAAGATACATACTTATCGGTTAGAACAGTGACTATAGTAAGTAGAAGCGACGCCCGGTTGGAGAACGCTTCGTTACTATGCAGGAGTTTGTCTCGGCAAGCGTCAGCATGCAGTACGGGTGTGCTCCCAATGGGGTTCTCCTCCGGCTCGCCAATTTCATCGGCCTTGTGGTTCTCCGATTCGCATCCGTAGGTGGAACAATACTTCTCCAGTACCTCATTGCGGAGTGCTCGCATCTATAATTGAACTGGGCATGAACGCTTAACTAAGGCCTACTTGGTTGTGAAGAATGATTGTTGCAACGTTTGACAGGTTCTTGCACCCAGACGCGTACAGCAGACACAAATTGAGGACGGCACTCCGCGAATGTCGGCAGACTAGTGTCCGCATCGAGTCCAGCCCGATGACCGCGATCTGTAGAATGATATGTGCATGGTCCGACCACTGGATCTGGCAACTAGGATCCATGCCAATGAGATCAGCCAGAAGAAACAGCGCCAAGTTGCTTCTAAAAGGGGCAGGTTAATCTCAAGCGCTTAACCTGTATGTACCTGGATAGTGAGAAAATCGGCTGCGTCGACGGCGGTAGTAGGCTTGAGAGGTTCGCATAGTAACCGCCGTATGCAGGCATTGGCAATTGTTGTGGTGACCCTGTATTGTTCGACAGATCCAGGTCGTTATCCGGGTTCTTCTGAAAATTATAAGGCGTGATGCAATTCTCTCTTCGACGCAAACCTGATTCTGAGGCATCCTTTCCTCAGTAGGGTTGTCCTCTTCGTCGTCGTCGTCTACGTCCAGAACTTCTTCTTGTTGCACTGGCTGCCATCGATAGTAAGGCGGCATTTCACTTCTCAGTAGAGCCATCTTGAAGTGGTCACAGGTGTTGGTGAGCTGGTTCATTAGAAGACTGACTAGCCGGTCGCTCGTCGCGTCCAACAAGTACGTGCATATCTTCTTCGCCTAGAATGCACATTGCAAGGTCACGAAGTCCGCCTGTGGTGTACTCACCACTGGTATGACGGTATCCGGTGATAGCGAAATCATGACGAAGAAATAGTGAAGCATTATCGGCAGATTGCTGGCGTAGCTAGTGGCGAGGCACTTCCACAACGCTGCGATTTCATTGTTGTGGTCAGTGGACCACTTAGAAGTGATGTAGAGGAGGTTGTTGAGCAGCAACTGCGTTGCCTCGGCGGATCCCCATCCGTGTGACCCTTCCTTCTCCGTAGCGTCAATAACATCGGCGCCGAACTCGCAAGTCGGATCTACCAGCTCCACATTAGCAACCTTAGAAGAAAGATATAAAGTTGACGGCAACCGAACTTCTTTACCCATTGCAACAAGAAGGACATCATTGCCGCTTGTCTCGTGGGTCGAGCGGACTCCATTCGACTACACACTTCTGAAAGCTCACGATGATATCACGGCCCGACGAAAGCGTATACCTGAGAATATTGGCATTGTTAGCTGGGGATACGCCTTGGAGAGTTGTCGGCTGATAGTCCCCTGGTTCACGGCGAATGGACGTGGGCATACACTGTCGTCCTCAAGCTTACAGACTGCTTCAAGACTCTTGGCGAGATTCGTATCGCTCAAGCTGGCCCCAGAAGATGAGAACATATCGTCGAGAAAGTGCTGACGAAGTATCTGCAGCAGAAGCACTGCCGACTCCTGCACCGTTGCTTCGCCGTCCATGAAGACCTGACAAAGGACGAAGAGGCAGACGAAGTCGCACGGGAATTCCCTAGAAACATAAAGTGAGCGACAACTGTGACTGCGGACGTACCTTTGGGAGAAAAGCATGACAAGAGCCTTGAAGCATCTCGTCGAGACCAGGTTCGTCTTCGTGTAGCACATTTGAACCACCCATTCGAATAGTTGCGTGTTGTGATCGTTCAAGTGAAGAACCAGCGACAGAGTTTCTTCGCAGATCGTTTGCACCTCAAAATGCCTTTGGTAAATTGTGAGTAAACGTTAAACATACCGTTTGGTTGCTGGACGCCAGAAGTGCCTCCAACCATCGATACGGGTAGTCTTCGTCATTGAGGGATCCGCCGACCTCGAACATGGGTCCGCAGCACAGGAGGGCACACATTGCATGCACGGCATTCTGCTCCACGTAAGTTCCCACGTCGCTGTCCCGTCTAAAACATCCCGTTGTAGTCCAATGGACTGACTATAAGCATGCGCCATCTAAGGGTCAAAACAAACCGTCGGTCGACAGCAGTGATCGTTCTGCCACACCAGGAAAAGAACAGTAGGAACAGTGCTTGCCGGACCTCGTCCGGGATTAAGCTTTTCCGTCGGTCCGCTAAATCCACTGTTGAAGTTACTGGCAAAGAGCGTGTTCACTACGTGGAATGCTGTTGATAATCAACGTGACGGTCTTTGCGTAGTGCAAGCGAGTGCTCGTCAAAATCATCATATCTCTGTCCTGAAACGATGGAAATAATTGCGCTCCAAAGCATGAATACGCTACCAGATCCGACTGAACGTTGTGGCGAATAGAATCCACGAAAGTACATAGCGTTGGGCTTAGCTTCCCGTTGTTGTCAACCAGCGAGCCGAACTCCAGAACGCGACGAAAGAGGGCTACTTCAACGATGCGCACCAGTTGTAACCGCAAGAGGTCCTTGCGTTTGCGACGCCGTACGTTACTTTCGACCTTCTTATCCTGTGCCTCTCGAAGGATGCCACGTTGACTAAGGTCCTCCAGGAAGAGCCTGAATACCAGGTTATTACTCGGTGCTGGAATCAACTACGCATACTCAAAGCAAGCCGGGTTCAGCGAGCCTATGCCCAGAGCCACCATGTCGCGCATATCGGTCATATGCTCCCAGCGGATCATGCTTGTGAGCTTCTGGAACAGTTGTGCTCCGTTCGAGGAAGGCGCGCGGGTGAGACGTATTGAGGACGTCATCGAGCGGATTGTTTCCAGGTCCAGACTATAGCAAAACAGTTTGAACCGCCTTGTACTGTGCAGATTTACCTTGCACTAGGCGAGAAGCTCCTATTGAGCGTGTTGAGGGACTGGGAATTTGGAGGCGTCAGAGCGCAGCACATTACGAGGTACTTCTGCCACAGTGACAAGTAACTCTCCTGGCTGAGTGATTCTCCGCAAAGTGACGATGCAGTCGCCTTGCTCTTGCTGCTACGTAGCAGCGATGCGCGGTTCTCATTCTGAGGATTGCTGTAAGCATTTACTTAACAAGACTTTTCCACATAGTGGCCAACCTTGGATCCACGTATTGGTTGCAGTGGTTGAGTCGAAGAAACAGTGCCGGCCAAGCAAAGTTCACGGCCGTAGGGCACTTTGTGATGAGGAACTGGTACTCAGTGTATCCGGAGAGTGCGCACGCCCACGGGTCCCATCGCATGTACTCGTTGCCTTTGTCCTGGTTGACGAGGCAGTTGTCCGGCTCGAGGTTGCAGATCTTCTCACACGCGGAAGTAAAATCTTGCGCCCAGCTTTGCTGAAACGGTAGTTTACTAGTGGCCGGAATCACAGGCCTTTTCGTACTCGTTCAGAGAGAGGCACGTGCTCGATGTACTTGTTGAGCACGTAAGGAGTAGCGTCATCAAGGACGGTTATTACCGGCGAGTCATGCTCCTAAACACAGTTCGCTTGCGCTTCGCACTTGCGGTGCAGCAGGGGTTACCTTGATTGTGTAGACACTGAGCAGGTTCCGGACTTCCTTTAGCAATGAGATCGAAATCTTCTTGATAGGCGTGCGGATTTGACAGAGGAGCACAAGCGCAAATCCTTCGACGGAGTGAAGTGCGTTGACCATGGGAGAATTCGACGGGCGTAGCCGAAGTCTCGTGTTGGGGCTACCGCCATCGGAGTGTGCAGAGCTGTACGTGTTCGGAGTCAAATCGGAGGCAATGTTGGACGTGCTGGAGCGGTAGTCGCTAGCACTGGTTGCGTCGGACGGAGACTTTCCATTTGCGGTAAGTCCGCTAAGCGCAGAGTGAGCGCTAGTGGGTCGTCCGGACGTGGGGTTAGTCTCGCCTTCTTGCTCGCGCTTCTTCTCTTGCTGAATGGCGCTCTTAAGCGCGATTAGCAGCTGGAGTAGGAAGCGCACAGTGGACTCCAGCAACGTTGGGAATGTATCCTAAATAATGCATGGCCAATCATTGCACTCTGTTGGAATGTAATTACCTGAATTTGGTTGGTAAGAAAGTTCAGATAGGCGGTGATGATGTCTTCTCGCCAATCGACACACTCGGACATGAGGTTCTGTAGCGTCTGGAAGGCAGTGGATCGAAGCTCTTCGTCCATGTGCACGCACATCCGGGTGAGCAGCTCAATTAGCTCCTGCAAACGGTCAGTTTACTTAAGAAGATTGCTAGCGTTACGCACCTGGTAAGGCATGGGGTCCGGAAGAAGTCGAGGAATTGCTGCGATGCATGTGCGGAAGAGGTCCAGTTTGGGCTTCACGTCACCCACCTAAGCAAAAGAGTATCATCCGGTAAGTGTCGGCATTTACCAGTATGTCTTCCGGTTCTTTGCCCTTGGTTTGCGCGGAAATCAGCATTAGCGGTCGACCGACTTGAGCATCGAGCGTTCGAATGATCCCATCGAATGCCTTTCGACAAGGTAAGTAGTACTGCTCGAGCCCAATTGAGCGAGCTAAGTCCGCTGTCAGCGGATGGGTTAAGTAGGTCTTCTTTGTGCGTTGGATGGTCCCGCTGGCAATGGGCCCTGTGGAAAAGTTAACAATAAAGACCGAGCTGTGTGTGACGCGTACCCATTGATCTAGGCATTCCAGGAGGTCCTTCTTTCTGCTGCAAGCCGTCAGCTATGACCATTAGCGCGCGAATTCCGATGTTCATACGCTCCGGGTAAATGGAGATCGAGCGAGACGCTCTGTTGCACCCAAGCAGGTCAAAGATGATCTCCTACATTAGTGCAGTTAGCGTCACACGGGTGGACTTGCATGTTACCCTAAAGGCGAAATCAAGCTTCTGCTGAGCGATGAAGTGAATGATCTTCACGAAGATGTTGAGAGGCGCGTCGCGGGGTACGACGCTACGGTTGCCGCGAGGGAACAAGCTGCTGCATATGCTCTCAAGCCGCGTTCTGGTTGCTGTGTTGCCTTCGCAGTTGTTCCGGATAATGTATACCCTATAAGCACGCGTTGAATAACGTTCGACGTAGTGGTTTGTCGTACCACAACAGGCGATAGAGAGATTCTAGCGCAACCCGGGAAATTTTCGGGTCCTTGTTTTTCAGGTTGGCGAGTGTAAGGTTCAAGAACTGAACCCAGTTGTCCAGGAAGAATTTGCTCTGGCTGATACACAGCAGGCAGGTCAGCAAGGGGTACGCAGCCTAAAGCAGATGGTGACTGAAAGCCGCAAGCACAAGTAATACCATTTTGTGCTGTTTCTTGTTGACGAGCTCGTACGTCGGTCCGTAGAGACGGTTAACAAACGCGATCAAAGCGGGAATGTTGGCTTCCGTGCGAATTTGTGCAGCGATCGGAAGCATGATCTCCACAAGCAAGCCAGCTAAGGCGTGCTTCAGGTCCTTCTGCTTCAAGTCGACCTCCAGGTAGTACGAACCAAGCTCGTCAAGGAATCCTACGCCCATTTCAAAGTCGCAGACTTGACTTGTCTAAAGAGCCAGTGCATTTCCGGCAGTCATGTTTCCAGCTTACTTTAATGCGGAAGAACTTCATTCCCATCAGGAGCGAGATGATTTGTCGAATGGTATTTGTAGTAAAAGGTGTCTCCTTTCGTAGGTCAGTAAGCAGGGAGAAGAACGTATTCTGTACGAGCTTAAAGTGGCTTTGCGAGAGGACTCCGATGACCTCAGCGAAGGTCTCTGCTACGATCAGGCTGTTGTTGTAATTAATCCCGAACACAGCCCTAAACGAAGCCAGAGCTATCTTTCGCATGCGGACCAACGTACGGGTCACGGTAGGATATCTGCTTGAACGAGGTTGTCAGTATTTTATTCACGCTCTGCTCGCATTCCGAAGGATGGTAGTGCATCTGCGGCAGTATCTCGATGAGCACAACGCAGAAGAGGTAGCCGGCGCCAAGCGTGCGCTTCACTATTCGGTCCCTGGCCTCTCTGAATCAGACATTCCTTGACCAACATTATAACACTGGCAGCTTACCCGGTCTCATTGATGGGAACTCGTTGCTGCTCTTCGTACCATTTGAGAAACGCCGAAAGTACGGACGGTAAGCAAGTTTCGCATACGCCGTTCAAAGTGCGCAGCAGGCTGTCTACGTACGCATCTTCACCTCGCTTTAGGGTCTTGCTGAGAACCTTGTCCTAAAGACGAGGGCGTTGAATATGAATTGCGAAATTTGTCTTACCAACGGCTCTTCGTTGCAAACGTATGTTAGCTTTCTTTCAAACACACTGATGATCTCGATGAGAAGTGACTGCGCGGAGAACTTGGCGGGCAGGATGCCGAAGTCAACGCCCATGTTTTGGACCACTTTGAGGTTTCCCCAAGGAAGTTCTGCCGCTACGATGCTAAACTTTGCACTTAGCACAGGCTTCTATCTGTCTCATCTTACGCTTCGTTGTTCGTTGACTTCCAGGATCCGGTGTCACTCTTTCTTCGCACCAGCTCTGCTGCTTTTCTACTGGTCATCGTGCATTCTAAATAGCTTGCATGTGATATCGATAGCGTGACAAGTGGTAGGAGATAAAGCTTTGAGCAAGCTCCCCATATCCGTAAGTGTCTTCATGAATTGGCATTGTGCACTGCTTACATCCTCGGGACCAGCTACGTTAATATCTAAGGAAAATTTGTTGCGCGACCTTTTTGACTATGACTGCCGAACACAAGACGACAAAAATAAGCAAGCGGACGAGACGCTCAGCGAAAATTGTTCACCTACTAAAGAAGCATGGCGACGATGGCATTCAAGTGTCGGAAACCCCCACTCAGGTGAGAGCACGACCGTTTGGCACCAACGTTTTGGCACCGTTCACTTTGGCACCAACGTTTTGGCACTAGTTCATTTTGGCACCGCTACGTTTTGGCACTAATTCATTTTGGCACTACTACGTTTTGGCACTGTATCGTTTTGGCACTTTTAATAAAATAAGCAATGGCAGCCATCTAAAATAAATCGTTTTGGCACTTTTAATAAAATAAGCAATGGCAGCCATCTAAACTAAGCAACGTTCCATCTAAAATAAGTTTCACTTAGCGGCTTTAATGCGTAAGCCCTGGAGTGCAGGGAGCCCTCGGAAAAAGTGATCCAGTCCTTCGGAAACCCCGACATTGAGGGAAATCTTCGCATCTTCGGTAGAGCTAATGGCCCTTTCCGAAGGGAGGGCTTCCAAAAATTTCGTGTTTGCCTTAAAGGAGCTTCGACAGTGGGACCCGGGGTTATCTTTCTAGCTTTCCGACCGGTGCCAAAACGTTACATATGTAAGTGCCAAAACGAATTAGTGCCAAAACGTAGCAGTGCCAAAACGTGTTTGGTTGTTAGTGCCAAAATGAATCAGTGCCAAAACGTTACGGTGCCAAAACGTTGGTGCCAAACAGAGCGTTTACCCCCCTTTTTTCGAGTTAAGTTAGATTCATTCGGACATAGGGTTCCATCTAATAACTTTTAAATGAAAATTGCAGGTCATTCTAGCATTAAAAAGCGGCGTTATCTGCGGAGTCTCCCCGGAACAACTACAAGCCCTATTCGAGCCGTTCGATCCGAATTGCGAATACGTGGTCTATCCGTCGAAGAAGTCCTACTCCTTTATCATCTTCTCAGNTCGAGGTTGCAGATCTTCTCACACGCGGAAGTAAAATCTTGCGCCCAGCTTTGCTGAAACGGTAGTTTACTAGTGGCCGGAATCACAGGCCTTTTCGTACTCGTTCAGAGAGAGGCACGTGTTCGATGTACTTGTTGAGCACGTAAGGAGTAGCGTCATCAAGGACGGTTATTACCGGCGAGTCATGCTCCTAAACACAGTTCGCTTGCGCTTCGCACTTGCGGTGCAGCAGGGGTTACCTTGATTGTGTAGACACTGAGCAGGTTCCGGACTTCCTTTAGCAATGAGATCGAAATCTTCTTGATAGGCGTGCGGATTTGACAGAGGAGCACAAGCGCAAATCCTTCGACGGAGTGAAGTGCGTTGACCATGGGAGAATTCGACGGGCGTAGCCGAAGTCTCGTGTTGGGGCTACCGCCATCGGAGTGTGCAGAGCTGTACGTGTTCGGAGTCAAATCGGAGGCAATGTTGGACGTGCTGGAGCGGTAGTCGCTAGCACTGGTTGCGTCGGACGGAGACTTTCCATTTGCGGTAAGTCCGCTAAGCGCGGAATGAGCGCTAGTGGGTCGTCCGGACGTGGGGTTAGTCTCGCCTTCTTGCTCGCGCTTCTTCTCTTGCTGAATGGCGCTCTTAAGCGCGATTAGCAGCTGGAGTAGGAAGCGCACAGTGGACTCCAGCAACGTTGGGAATGTATCCTAAATAATGCATGGCCAATCATTGCACTCTGTTGGAATGTAATTACCTGAATTTGGTTGGTAAGAAAGTTCAGATAGGCGGTGATGATGTCTTCTCGCCAATCGACACACTCGGACATGAGGTTCTGTAGCGTCTGGAAGGCAGTGGATCGAAGCTCTTCGTCCATGTGCACGCACATCCGGGTGAGCAGCTCAATTAGCTCCTGCAAACGGTCAGTTTACTTAAGAAGATTGCTAGCGTTACGCACCTGGTAAGGCATGGGGTCCGGAAGAAGTCGAGGAATTGCTGCGATGCATGTGCGGAAGAGGTCCAGTTTGGGCTTCACGTCACCCACCTAAGCAAAAGAGTATCATCCGGTAAGTGTCGGCATTTACCAGTATGTCTTCCGGTTCTTTGCCCTTGGTTTGCGCGGAAATCAGCATTAGCGGTCGACCGACTTGAGCATCGAGCGTTCGAATGATCCCATCGAATGCCTTTCGACAAGGTAAGTAGTACTGCTCGAGCCCAATTGAGCGAGCTAAGTCCGCTGTCAGCGGATGGGTTAAGTAGGTCTTCTTTGTGCGTTGGATGGTCCCGCTGGCAATGGGCCCTGTGGAAAAGTTAACAATAAAGACCGAGCTGTGTGTGACGCGTACCCATTGATCTAGGCATTCCAGGAGGTCCTTCTTTCTGCTGCAAGCCGTCAGCTATGACCATTAGCGCGCGAATTCCGATGTTCATACGCTCCGGGTAAATGGAGATCGAGCGAGACGCTCTGTTGCACCCAAGCAGGTCAAAGATGATCTCCTACATTGGTGCAGTTAGCGTCACACGGGTGGACTTGCATGTTACCCTAAAGGCGAAATCAAGCTTCTGCTGAGCGATGAAGTGAATGATCTTCACGAAGATGTTGAGAGGCGCGTCGCGGGGTACGACGCTACGGTTGCCGCGAGGGAACAAGCTGCTGCATATGCTCTCAAGCCGCGTTCTGGTTGCTGTGTTGCCTTCGCAGTTGTTTCGGATAATGTATACCCTATAAGCAGGATTGAATAACGTTTGACATAGTGGTTTATCGTACCACAACAGGCGATAGAGAGATTCTAGCGCAACCCGGGAAATTTTCGGGTCCTTGTTTTTCAGGTTGGCAAGCGTAAGGTTCAAGAACTGAACCCAGTTGTCCAGGAAGAATTTGCTCTGGCTGATGCATAGCAGGCAGGTCAGCAAGGGGTACGCAGCCTAAAGCAGATAGTGACGACCAAGCGCAAGCAAAAGACGTGCCATTTTGTGCTGTTTCTTGTTGACGAGCTCGTACGTCGGTCCGTAGAGACGGTTAACAAACGCGATCAAAGCGGGAATGTTGGCTTCCGTGCGAATTTGTGCAGCGATCGGAAGCATGATCTCCACAAGCAAGCCAGCCAATGCGTGCTTCAGGTCCTTCTGCTTCAAATCGACCTCCAGGTAGTACGAACCAAGCTCGTCAAGGAATCCTACGCCCATTTCAAAGTCGTAGACTTGACTTGTCTAAAAGAGCCAATGGCGTTTCCGACAGTCATTTGTGCAGCTTACCTTAATGCGGAAGAACTTCATTCCCATCAAGAGCGAGATGATTTGTCGAATGGTATTCGTAGTGAAAGGCGTCTCCTTTCGGAGGTCATTAAGCAGGGAGAAGAACGTGTTCTGCACGAGCTTGAAGTGGCTTTGCGAGAGGACTCCGATGACTTCAGCGAACGTCTCCGCAACTATTAGACTGTTGTTGTAGTTAATACCAAACACAGCCCTGAAGAAGCCAATGTTATGTATCGCGTGGGGATCAGCGTACGGGTCGCGGTAGGATATCTGCTTGAACGAGGTCGTCAGTATTTTATTCACGCTCTGCTCGCATTCCGAAGGGTGGTAGTGCATCTGCGGCAGTATCTCGATGAGGACAACGCAGAAGAGGTAGCCGGCGCCAAGCGTACGCTTCACTATCCGGTCCCTGGCCTCTCTGAATCAGACATCCTGTTACCAACATTACACGGCTGGAAGCTTACCCAGTCTCATTGATGGGAACTCGTTGCTGCTCTTCGTACCATTTGAGGAACGCCGAAAGTACGGACGGCAAGCAGGTTTCGCATACGCCGTTCAAAGTGCGCAACAGGCTGTCTACGTACGCATCTTCACCTCGCTTTAGAGTCTTGCTGAGAACCTTGTCCTAAAGACGAGGGCAGTGAATGTGTATTGCGAAACTTATCTTACCAATGGCTCTTCGTTGCAAACAAATGTCAGCTTTCTTTCAAACACACTGATGATCTCGATGAGAAGTGACTGCGCGGAGAACTTGGCGGGCAGGATGCCGAAGTCAACGCCCATGTTTTGGACTACTTTGAGGTTTCCCCAAGGAAGTTCCGCCGCTACGATGCTAAACATTGCACTCAGCACAAGTTACTATCTGTCTCATCTTACGCTTCGTTGTTCGTTGACTTCCAGGATCCGGTGTCACTCTTTCTTCGCACCAGCTCTGCTGCTTTTCTACTGGTCATCGTGCATTCTAAATAGTTTGCATTTGATATCTATAGCGTTGACAAGTGGTACGAGATAAAGCTTTGAGCAAGCTCCCCATATCCGTAAGTGTCTTCATGAATTGGCATTGTGCCCTTCTTACATCGTCGGGACCAGTTACGTTAATAACTAAGAAAAATTTGTTGCGCGATCTTTTTAACGATGACGGCCGAGCACAAGACGACAAAAATAAGCAAGCGCACCAGACGCTCAGCGAAAATTGTTCACCTACTAAAGAAGCATGGCGACGATGACATTCAAGTGTCGGAAACCCCCACTCAGGTAGCGCCTTTTTGCGAGTTAGGTTCGGTTCATTCGGATGAGAGTTCCATCTAAGAACCTTAAAATGAAAATTGCAGGTCATTCTAGCACTAAAAAGCGGCGTGATCTGCGGAGTGTCCCCGGAACAACTACAAGCCCTATTCGAGCCGTTCGATCCGAATTGCGAATACGTGGTCTATCCGTCGAAGAAGTCCTACTCCTTTATCATCTTCTCAGATGCTCATAGGGCTGCGGAGGCTGTTGCAGAGCTCCAGGCCAAGCCATTCCAGTTGGTGTTCGTCACAAATGGTGGGAACCTCCTCTGTCGTTACAAGATTAATGTTTGGCCCTAGCACCGTCGCTTTCCGAGTCGACCACGAGCACCGAAGTTCAAGGCTTGCTCGTTATCGAAGATTTCCTGAACGCCGATGAGGAAAAAGACCTCGAGACATTTCTTGAACCACACGCGTCTTATTCAAGTAGGCCTTATTCCTAGTTCATCGTAACACTTGCGTCTTATAGCGCAGCTTCGAAACCGAACAGTGTTTCACTTTGGGTATACCTTCGACTATACGAATACCGAAAACAGCGCCCGCGATCCGGCAACTCCTATTCCTGAACAACTCTCCGCACTCATCCAGCGGTTCATGCACCGTGGCTTGCTAGCGCCTGGTGAGGAACCGGATCAAGTCACGGTGAATGTGTACGGCGAGCCGGGGCAAGGCATTCCTTCGCACGTGGACACGCATTCTGCCTTCGAGGAGCCGATTCTCTCCGTCAGCCTTCACTCTGACGTTGTTATGGAATTCAAGGACTGTGCCAACCCGACGGTCTCCACGGATGTTTTACTTCCACGACGAAGCCTGCTTGTGATGCGGGGAGAAGCACGCTACCGCTATCGACATGGGTACGCGACTGAATACTTAAAGATTTACCGAACATTTTAGCATTCGATGCCGCAGGTGCGATGTAAATCCGGCGACAAACCGCTTGTTCTACAGACAAAAGCGGATATCAGTGACATTTCGTAAAGTTAGGCGACAACCATGCGAGTGCCCTTTTCCGGAGTACTGCGACTGGGATCGAAACGGCGCTATGGCAGTACCGCATTCAGAAGGACGAAGGACGACGGCTTGAAAGGAAATACGTCGAAGACGTAAGCACCGCAGAATGTGCCGATATTTACAGTCAGTTTAGGTTTATGCAAACATTGCCGCACACTTCGACGAAACTCGTCATTCGCAGTGGAAAGCCGTTTCGGGCTTTCTCGACAATCTCGCGGAAGGTTCGGTCGTATTCGACGCCGGCTGTGGCAACGGGAAGTATCTGTGCTCAAGGGACCGCATAACTAAGGTGTGTTTTTGCCGAATGTGCCTCTTTATGCCACACAAAATCGTTTTCAGATTGGATGCGACCTCTGCGAGGGTCTTGTCGGCATAGCGCGACAAAAAGGTGCTGAGGTGCTTCGCGGAGACGCTCTTTCGCTACCCGTTCGCAGTGATAGCGTCGATGCCGTTATATCGATCGCCGTCATTCACCACATGTCCACGGAAGAAAGAAGGCGGCGAGCCATCCAAGAAATCGTTCGTGTTCTGCGGCCAGGCGGAACCGCCCTCGTGACCGTTTGGGCCATGGATCAGGCCGTGGATGGCGAGTCGGAGTACATGAAGATGCGGGCGAACAAGGAGAATGCAACGAATGCGGAGGACAAGACTGCTACAAACGACAAGCTGCGCGTCCATGACGGCAAGCACTTCGCTCAGCAAGACATGTTCGTCCCTTGGCAGCGACAGCAGGACGACGGCACAATTGAGCAGTTTCTGCGCTACTACCACGTCTTCGTCAACGGTGAACTACGGTCGTTGGTGGAAAGTATCAGTCGCGCACGTCTTATCTCGGCTTCATACGAACAGGGAAATTGGATTGCAACGTTCCAAAAGGTGTGATGCGCAAGTTGCTATGCGTCTGACTTAAAATACTTCCATTTGTTGAAATTTGTTGATCTAATAAAAAATTTACAGCTTTGCACCTCTCGCACTTGACTCCGGCACAACTAGCAGTTTACAGCCTAGTCTGGTGCCATGAAAACCTTTGAGGCGGAATGCGTCGTAAAAGCGTATAGCTAGTTGCTCTGAGCGCAAAAAAATGAAGGTTGTCGCTTGTCTCACACTGATGAGTTAGCCATTCTGGAGTTATCGAGGCACATCTAGGTAAATGTGGGATTCGATTTACCTCAGTATGCTAGCCAGCATGCGAACCAGGTACACGAACCCGGTACTGTCAAGCTGATCATTACAAGGGTTCACGATGTAACATATGTGGTTGTATGGCTTCCTCGTCTGCATGTTCATCCGTCATCCCAAGGATTCCCCACAGGTGGCGCTTCCACCCCATCGACACGACAATCCGTTAGTGATTAGACGGCGGCGTGGCCCTCGATTGCCCTGAGGAGGCGGGCCGGCTGGTGCGACTCCTTCGCCTTACCTCATTTCGTTCTTAGTATGTGTACGCCTCGGGCAGCTTGTTCAATCGACTGATGGCGGCTGTGGTGCCGCAAGCCTGCTGTTCCCCTCTGTTTTCGAGACAGTTGGCTACCCGCTAGTCCCGGGAGCCCATCCCGCCTGGGGCGATATCCCGGCCTTGCTTTAAAATATCCGTGGGGGCGGCCGACGATCAGCTAGCTCGCTTGCCCTCTTTCTTCTGACTTGCATGTGCTCCTCCACGTTACTTCCACTCACCTCCAGGGCCAACCGTTTTTCTATATTGCTCAGTTTGAGGCGTTCGTGAAACGCATTCGTTTGAGCCGTTCATTTGAAAATTGCTCTACATAATAATTCCAGTTAAACTAACGGGTCGGTTTTGTATGTGCACTTTGTACGGCTGCAAGCAACGACGTGTCAGCTATGCTTCTAAAAAGACAGTTGTTTGGAATAAGACGTTTTAGCTCTCTTTGACCTCCGTAAACCTTCGCATGTGTTCGGACGTAGGCAACGTCATGCTTTTCTAATGGATTTTCTTTGTCCCACTGACGCACAATTGGACTTCGAAGACCTCCAGAATGGAGTATCCGTATACTCGAATTACCTGACCTTTCGGCATTATTTTAGCCCTACGCGTTTGTTAAAGTCGCCCTCATTGTTCCTGGTTTCTGCAAGTACACGCTCAGTTTTCAGGTAAACTTCACTAACTGCGACCAGGAATGGCGGCTGTTGACGAGAGCATTGAGGACGAGTCCGAGTACGAGGACGAGGAAGTCGACGAGGAGGAGAGCATTGCTGAGTCTGAGAGCCAAGCGAGTGAGGCACCCAAGAGCCCCGCTAAGAAGGAAGAGGCCCCAAAGCCCGAAACGCCGAAAACGCCTAAGGCGGAAGAACCGAAGGTTGGTACGCTTACGGGCAAACTACTAGATGTCCATGTCACATTGTTGTTTACTCGAGTATGAAACCAAACTCGCTGAAGTGGAATCGAAAAGTCCCAACGAAGCTAATCACTGCATTTCAGGAGAACGGAGGTGAACCTCCAGCGAGCCTCGGAGACTCTGTACTCTCGCCACCGCCCCGTGATGCCGGCTACGATCTGAAGAGCCCCACGCCTGGTCGCCAGTATGCCGTGCCATCGGTACCCGTTTCTGCGAGAACTCGTCTTAGCATGCCCTTTGTAGATCCCGAAGAGCGTTCAGCGCAAGCAAGAACTCTATTCGGCCGGTAAGCCGTCGAGGCTCGACAAGGCCAAGCTAATGCGCTCGGAGGGAATCATCCCCATCCAGGCCGGATCCAACAAGTATGCCTCGCAGAAGGGCATGACCGGTACGTTGATTGGCCTATAATTAATAATGTCCAAGGTATTCTGATTTTTACGCGAGCTTAATGTCAATTTACAGGCTTCGGTGTGCCGCGTGATGTCATCGACAAGGTCAAGTCCGACAACTTGCAGGAGATCACCGATGAGGCGAAGATCGTTTCGCTCAAGCAGTCGACCTGGCTTCAGTCCGGTACCAACAAGTTTGCCTCGCAGAAGGGACAGACCGGTAGGCTAATCGTGTTAGTTTGTCTACGTTTCCTTTCAATTTAAGGCTTCGGTGCGCCTCGCGATGTCAACTACAGGACGAAAGGCACCGGTGGCGCCACCGAAGTGCCGGAGGAGAAGGCCCGCCTCACCGACGGAATCGTGCCCCTCCAGTCCGGTACGAACAAGCTCGCCTCCCAGGCCGGAATGACCGGCATGGGTATGCCGCGAATCGTCGACGTCCGCAAGGCCATCGACCAGGATCGCGAAAGCCAGGGCTTCATCCACCTCCAGATGGGCACCAACAGGTTTGCCAACCAGGCCGGCATGACTGGATTCGGCATGCCCCGTCGCGAGATCACCAAGTACAAGGACGAGGTGCGCGGTGAAATGCCGCACGACGAGTCCTCCACCTCCCGACAGACCAGCGGCTGGAAGGAGGGTAAGTGGAGTACTCAACCAGCTTGAACGAATGCATTGGCATGGCATGCACGAGTTAATTTCAGGTGCCAGCCAGGCTGGTATGACCGGCTTCGGTGCGTTCCGCAACAACACCATCTTCATGCTCCAGGCGCAAGACCAGCGCTCGCAGGGCCTGATCCCCTACCAGATGGGCGTGAACTTCCTCGACTCCCAGGCTGGCAAGACCGGCTTCGGCATGCCCCGCCGAACCTACACCCCCTACGTGGACGACAGCCACGAGGACCTGCCTGCCGATATTGCCCGCCGTCCGGATGTGCCCTTCTGGTCTGGATCGAAGGAACCCGATTTTGCTAACCAAACCGGCATGACATCATTTGGAACACCTCGCGACGTGAGGTAAATTGTCTTCGCCATATGCAGGGTTCTACTGAGAATATTCTAGGGGCGAGTACGTGCGACGAATGTGGTAAGCCCGGTGTCGGCTTCATTCACCTGCGACCGACAACATACTTGTGCCTATTTTCCATGAACCGATGCCGATCATAGACAGTTTAGCTAATGACTTCTCAAAACCTGTTGTAAGCATCAATAAATCTTGCCAGCTCTGCAGAAGTCCCTTCATTTGACGAGGCATTAAGCGTTAGAAACATCAAACGTTATGTAGTCGCACCGTCTACCAACCAGTCGCTGACAAATTGAACTGTTTATTCTTTTTATGTTCTGATATGATCCAGCTAAAGTTTACGCTGAGGTATGAGGACGCGAAAAAAAAACTTCTGACCGTTGTCAGTCTTCGTCCATTTCGCATCCAAACGGGTTGGACACGGCCAATATGTACATGAGCTCGTCTTCAACTAATGTTTTAAATTGGAAGAATCTTACCCATTCGAGGCTTCGCTAAGCTATACTTGCACTCGTTCAAGGTAATCTGCCAGAAAGCTGTTAGCTCGGGGGTTTCCATAGCGACCTACGTTCCCGAAATGAGCGGCCAGTTTCAGTGTGCCATTTAAGCATGGACCTCGATCCGTACTACCTAGCTCTGTTGTATTTTCGCATACATAAAATCGAAGATGCTCATGAACAATGCAACAAGATTCTCGAAAGAAATCCTTTGGATCAGGTATGCTCCTTCTGGTTTGGATTGGACGGTAGAAAAAACTATCGCTTGCCTTGTAGGCCGCATGGAGCTTGAAACTGGCATGCTTCACAGAGGAAGTTTTTGTTGACGAGCTTGAAAACGACGAGGCGGGCATAGCAGACACTTTCATGGACGATAATCCAATAGCAACAGCCGTCAGGCCGGGCACCTCCATAAACCGACCGCTGACCACCTCTCACGGCCCAAGCCCAGCAGTCAGGTATCGAGTGGTGAAAGCCCGCGCTGACCGTGCGAACCCTTTTGTTGTAGACCACGTACCCACACCGGACGGCCCATCAGCGGTATGGTGCGACCTGACAGCCGTTTGAAGACAGGCACGATGGAGCAGGCGCTGCGTACATCGAGGACGTCCCGGACGGCAAGACCAGTATCATCCAGTACGGCACGTCAGGTTCGACTGGGCACGGTGCGAATGAAAAGACAAATGTAAAATATGTGTTAAATGTGTTTTCCAGGCATCAATGCTTGCCCAACAAGATGGGAACTTCGTTAACCTAGCCCGGCTGAACATAGACAAGTATGCCGCCGATCCTACGGTGAACCGATACTTATTCGAATATGTGTTCCTGCACGAAGGCGACATAAAAATTGCCCACCAAGTAGGCTTACATGACGACCAAGTAACAGCGTAGTAGCCAACGGAGCTTAGATTGCGGCTGCAGCTACACGCGCGTGTGAATTCTCGGACTGGTACTGGAAGAACCAGCTGGGCAAATGCTACTATAGGTAAGCTGCTGAGCGTCCTTGAAGCATGCCGTTTATCCACTAGGTTGGGAATGCTGCGCGAAGCCGAGAAGCAGTTTGTTTCATCACTCAAGCATGTTCGAGTCGTGGAAACGTATGCGTATCTAGCTAAGGTAAGCATGCCCGGTAGGATAGATGATAAACAACAATCTAAGGTGTACATGCGGCTGGATCAACCTCTTTCCGCTATTGATCGCTTCAAGGAAGGCCTGGAGCAATTCCCCGAAGAGGTCACTCTCCTCACTGGATTGGCACGAACGTACGAGGTGCCTGAATGTCCCCTGTAATTCGTATGAGTTGGTAAACGATTAGCAAATCGGAGATCTCGATACAAGCATTGGCCACTACAAGAAAATTCTCAGGCAGGATGCTGCGAACGTGGAAGCGATTGCTTGCCTAGGCACCCACTTCTTTTATAGCGACCAGCCTGAAGTTGCACTAAAGTTTTACAGGTACGACACATGGTTCCCAACGCCTCGATATCGTTTACGCCGCTGTCAAATTTTAGGCGCATCCTTCAAATGGGCGTGAATAACGCCGAGCTGTTTCTTAATATAGGCCTCTGCTGTTTCTTCTGTCAGCAGCTGGATTTCGCCATTGGATGCCTAGATCAGGCCCACGCGAGTTCAGATGACGATATACAGGCGGACTTGTGGTACAATACTGCACACATAGCGCTTGTATGTTCTCAAGATATACAAACTCTGATGGGCCCAGTGAGTTGAATTTGCTATGCACCATATCTCCTTGCAGGCAAACGGCGACACCACAATGGCACAAAGGTGCCTGCGCATCGCACTCGCAGCGAACCCCGATCACGCTGAGTCGCTATGTAACCTGGGAATCCTTAAGATGCGAGAGGGAAAGCTAGACCAAGCTAAGAATATTTTCCTCTCCTCATCGAACAAAGGACCGCATCTCTTCGAAGCACACTTCAATTATGCCCTCGTCTGCTATCAGGTGTGATGGACTAGTGTGATTCCTCTTACGCCTATCACCGTTTGCAGACAGGTTTCTACGGCGACTGTCTAACCTACGTGAACAAGGCGCTGGAAGTGTTCCCAGATCACGTTTATTCGAAAACGTTGTTGAGCCATGTCCAGCACCTATTCACTTCCCCGTGAATCAAGTCAAACGATGGCCCTAAAAGCGTGAAATGACGGAAAATAACGCCCACGCCCCATCACTTACTTATTTCAAGCTGTAAATGAACTTCTCACGGGATTGCATAAGCCTCTGCACCGTCGAGTAACGGTTAGCGTATGGAAAGTAACAATGCATCCAGCTTATCAGTAGCGCCCAATTTGTTCATTACTAGCGCCTAGCCGTGCATCAGCTGGGTATGAGGCAACTCAGTCCTTCAATGAGTACCGCCAAGAAACAAATGCAAGCAGTTAAAAACGCTGGTATTTGTATTTGTTGTATCATTCTGGTGAATGTCCGAAGCTGAAATTAAGCATGCATGCAAACATTACGGAATCGCATCGCAAAACGCATTATGCCTGCGTGGTGCAGCCATGAACATGACGCAGTTAGTGCTATACGGACTTTGAAACGATTTGTTGTTGAAGGCATGCATCGGATGTTGCCTCAATAGCGCACACCTCCTAAGCATGCATGATGGCGTGGTCGGCCTGTCGTTTCTTAGAAATTTTAAATACCTTTAATGGATGCAGCATTACCGCCTGCTTGATATGACCCTCGTCTACCGTTTGGAACTTCAATATGGCATTTTGTTCTCAAAAAAATTTACTTCCGTGGGGTTTTTACCTGTCTGCACGATCGCATAGTAAAGCTGATATTTTGCCGGATCGGCTTAATAATTTTCTTATACTTCAGCGAGAATGCGCATCACGTGGCTGAGGCTAGGTAGCGTAGCTCACACCCTCCCATCACTGCTCAAAAGCGCATCCGCTCTGCAAGATGTGAAAATTCAAGTAAGTTGGCTACGTGCAACAAGAATGCAGCACCAATAAATGTTTATTCACATTTTCATTTTCAGGGTTGGGTTCGAAAGACGAACCGCATCGGGAAGTGGTGTTTCCTCCACGTTTCCGACGGAACCAGCGGGGACCTCGTTCAAGTCGTGATGTCCAAGCAAATGGGCGCCGGTATTGCCGTGGGAACCGCACTGCGAGTAGAAGGAACCTGGAAGTCAAGCGAAGGTCGGCAGCAGAGTATGGAACTGGAGGCGAAGAGTTGCGAAATTTGTTCGTCTGACAGCAATGCTGGGGTATGGCGTCTTCCTCGATAACACAGCTCATTGAAAGATTGTTTAGGAACTTCAAGGGAGGCTCAACAATCTTTTGTGGTTGCGCGAAAATCCACACCTCAGGCCGAGGAGTCACGCATTTTCTGCGATGCTTCGGCTACGGTCCAACTTGACCTTTTCCTCACATCAACATTTCATGGTAAGTCGACCTGATTAGATGCGTGGTTACATTGACAGAATCGAGGTTTCCACCACGTCGACACACCCATGATTTCCGCCAACGACTGCGAGGGCGGCGGCGAGACGTTCGTCGTACAGGTATGCCACTATTTCAGAAACTTCTCGGACAACACCATTCAGGCGAGTATGGATAAAGACTTCTTCGGCGACCAAGAGGTGTACCTTCCTGTCTCGTCACAGCTTCACCTTGAGGCGGCTGCCGGGTAAGTTCGGCGTAACCATCCCTGCATGTGAAACGATGTTTGAATCGCGTTCTAGTGGAATAGCGAACGTCTACACGCTTAGCCCTGCGTTCCGAGCCGAAAAGCGCGGACATAGCAATCGACATTTATCCGAGTTCCGCATGCTCGAGGCAGAGTGCGCCTTCGTAGATGGCGTGGACGAGCTTTGTGATATCGTCGAGGGTTACGTAAAATCGGTCGCTGCAAAAGTGCTGTCCCAGAGCGACGATATTGAGACGGCGTCAGTTTTCTTCGACGGCAACCGACCCGTAAATTTCAGTGCAAATGTCAAAAAGAGTCACTGGTTGTTTAGAGCCTCTCCAAGATGGATCTTTCTTTACCGTTCGCGCGACTGCGATACAACGATGCGGTAACGTTGCTGGAGAAAGAGTGCGGTTTCTCTATTGGAGATAAGCGCCTAACCAAGGAGCACGAAATGACGCTAGTCCGACATCTGGGAGGACCAGTGTTCGTTACAAATTTCCCCGCATCACAGACGCCGTTTTACATGAAGAGACTGGAGGACGGCACTGTGAGTGGCAAGGACAATTTGAAACGTAGCATTATCACACTGTTTAGGCCGCCAATTTTGACCTACTTGCGCCTGTTGTCGGGGAGCTGGTCGGAGGAAGCGTGCGTGAAAACAACGCTGATGCGCTCGAAGCGAGAGCCGGAGACGACGCTCTCGAGTGGTACATCGAGTTGAGAAGACGTGGATGCCCACCTAGCGGAGGTTTCGGCCTCGGTATCGAACGCTTCCTGCAGGCGCTGTTCGCCATTCCCAACATCAAGGACACGATTGCCTTTCCCCGATACTTTAAGTACTGCAAATGTTAGGACTGTGTCGTTGTTTATCGTTGTTAAAGATAAGAATAAAGTAGTCGAATTTTACAATGCTACGTACTAATCATCCCCGTCAAAACATGCTCGCTTATGTCTACCTACTTATGTATGGAGCTTAGGACGTGTATTTTCTTTGTAGACCTATTACAGATCAACGGAAAATGGTGAAACTCAAACACAGGTATTGGCCAAAACAAAGGGACCCATTCTATCCAAACATTTTCTAGGTACCTGCTAGTTGAGGTCGTCTTTGGCGAAAGCGGAGGCCGCTTGACGGACTCCGACATCTACTTCGCTGTGCACCACCAAGTGGCGCACCTTTACGGCGACTACGGCATCGGATGCATTCAGTCGTCCTTCCAAGTGAAAGTCTGCGACGACGCGTCCTGCATCACTGTGGTTCGGGTCGCGGCCGACGCCTGCCACATGGTTAGCGCTGCGCTGCCGTTCGTTGTGAAGATTGGTCACGCAGACGCCGTTCTGAAGCTGCTATACGAAGGTTTGGAACATACCGTTGTTGTTCTAGTTCCTAATTTTTAGGATCATCAATTAGAACAGTGGAAAAGCGGTTAATTGATCTCAACCTGGCCGACCTCTACGCAAGACTTCGTGTCGCTTCTTCGCCAGCCGAGAAGGAGGAGCTTCAGCGTGCGCTGGCCTCAGTCACTGGTTCACGCGTATCTCACATCCGATTTTGATGTTATACCTGTGCCTTCTAGTGCCTTTGCACTTATGCAATAAAATAGACCGTCCTGTATGTGCAGACCTAGCCAAAACAGGGAATGGGACGCAAAAGAGCAAATGGAATCTAATGAAATACAGCCAATGTGTTCTTGGTATTGGTTGCAGTTTCTTGCATCACCCTTTTCATCCTTGCAAGTTCTGACATCATTGCTGATTTAGAGACTTTGTTCTATTTTCAGTTGGTAGTTGCCCACTAGCGCCCGCCTCAGGGAGTAGGTGTCCAGGCTCTCTTCTGTTATCTCCCCGTTCGTTGCACGCACGACTTTTGTGGTGTCCGTGATCGATATTTCTGCATCTTCTCCGCGCTGAATATGGATCAAGAAGAGTGCGCAAAACCCAACGATGAGATTTTCAACGCTGCGGTCGATATAGTGCAGGCACTTCCCAAAGACGGTTAGTGGTGCTAAGAGCAAATCTGCGCATAGGTAACTTGAGAGCTTCTTGTCCCGTACACTTAGGATGCAATGTACTGCTAAACCGACACTAATTTGACTTTGGCTTTCAGGCGAGGTATCGGTATCAAACCACGAGAAACTGGTGTTCTACTCGCTTTACAAACAAGCCACCGTAGGATCCTGCACAGCGAAACGGCCTAGATTTTGGAACCTCGTTGAGAGATACAAATGGTAAAGCTCATTGCTACAGTAGCACAAATGCATTACTTGAATTGCCTGACAGACAATGTTTAAGGGAAGCATGGAATTCACTGGGCGATATGCCACAGGACGACGCGAAGCGCGAGTACGTGAGACGGCTTGTGGCAAAGATCAAGGCTGTGCTGGAGAAGTCAAATGTTGCCGAAATGATGGGCAGAAGTCGCTGGGACGAACTCGGCCAGTCGCTAGAACCCAAATTCGCACTAATCAACTGTCCTATCCATGCTCAGCAAAGGCCACCCTTTGCTCCAACGACGGAGGCGCCTCCATCCGATGACACCTTCGACACTGGTTCCAGCAGAGCAGATCAGCAGTATCCGAGTGACGATGAGTTCGTTGATGCACCAACAGAAATCAAAGCAGGTATCCCATTCCTGACGCCACAACAACTAGTGATACAGCGAGTGTTTCGACCAACATGGTTGAATGCGCCAGGTATGTACTGCCCTGTGCCATGCTCGTATGTTACTTGCTTCCAGTTCAACGATGGTGCAACGTCGTACGGCCAACCGGATGACGGTGACAGGTGGCTTAGTCACTCTGTGGCGTACTTTCAAAGCCATCTTGCAATATCTGCGACTTCTGGTTAGCAAGGTATAGTTGGATTGCGTTCGATGCTTGACCTAAACGCTCTCGTTAAGGTCAAAACTGAGCGTGGTGCCTTCATACTGTCGAACAGCGCTCTTGCATTTGTTGTCGTATGGCCGCTTGTTGTAAATTTATTATTTCGATACTTTGGGTCACATTTGTGAATACCTATAAAGAGATGCAAAAGACAGACACCGTGGGCCGGTCGGGCGAAGATAGAACTTTGGAGAGAAGCAAGATTCGTTGGAAAACACCAAGTAATGAGACTTGACATCGCTATGAGCAGAGAGCAAGAAGCAAGCGCCTGGTAGAGTGAAAATGAAGCAAGCGTGCAGTCGCAACTAAGCGAATGGCATGAATATGGCAGGAAGAGAAAAGTTTTAGCGAATTGCGAGACTCTTACCAGATGTAACCGTTACGTTGTTGGAGGTACAGAACCATAGTGAGCGACACGCCCAAGACAAATAGGTCACCTTTAGACATTGAGCACAACGCTTTAGTAGCGATGACCTGGCTGGTGGGTCGAAGGGGAGTAGTCGGAGTACGGATAGCCCGGCCCGTCATGTCGAAGCTGCGGCGAATAGGCGTAGTTGGAGGGAAGCGACGCTGGGTAGGCCTTCGGGTCGTACTGGAATACAGCATCTTGAGTGATTGCCGACAATAAGCCGGTGGTATTTCTTTGCGACGCAACGGAATTTTTGAGAACCCGTTCATGGTCTGCAAAAATTGTGGCGCCGCAGAGCACTAGCCCACCAGGCATTGAAGGAATGTATGACCCGAATGAAGCGATCGGACTTATCGGCCTACCAATTTGTTGGGTAGTCAGGCATCGACCGCTGCGGAAAGTGGCATGCTTACTGTCCGGAAAGGAAGGATCGCGGAATTTTAGGAGAACACGCCTTCCGTAACGGAATGGACCCCACCCAACGGTTAATTAATTAGGCAACCTCACGTTCACCCGCCCAAATAAGCAACAAGGAGAACAAACCTGTTTGTCACCGTCCACCACCCGTCCTCTCTTGCGGTTGTGCATGCGTTGGAATTTTGCTATTATCAGGACCAACAAGGACATCTGAAAAGGGATAAAATTAGACCTCGGAAGGTGCGACACTGTTTGCGCTTGCGCTGATATGTGCTTTTTCCTACAGTGCCAGGAGTAACATGCCTGACACTTGAAATGTAGGTGCTCTTCTCACCCTGTCCTTCAGCATCTTGTTAAATAGTAAACTGTTAAACTGGTATGGAACTGGACAGTCGGGTCGCTTTGACTCTCTCTTCCCTGGCCCAAAAGGTTGGCCTCTTTTGAAAGGTCGTGAAAGAGCAGATGCATCTGCTTTCCCTTACATGTAAGAACTGAAGACCGAGGAAGAAGATGCCCGTTGCGATACGCGCGAGATTTCCCTGAAACAGCTGGATTATCATTCAGGCGAAAAAGTACGGGTCATACGTGACTTAAGACAAAAATGAAAAGCACGGAGATCAGTCCACGAACGATCTCCACCGCCATTAGCGCAATCCACGGGATCAGCAGGTATTGAATATAGCTAGCAAGCCCAACAAGAAGGGTCACGCTGGCAATGATCAGCAGCACGTAGAGGAAGATATCGGCCAGCAGAAGAAGGTAGCGCCCTAAAACAGTCTCCTTTGCGGGATAAACTCATTTTCCTACTTAGTAAACTTTCATTTAGTGTCATGCAGGGCTCGTACGCCTAGTTTATCCGAAAACGGTTCATTTGTCGCCTTTTACTAGAAGTACAAATGACACTTGCTGGATTAGTACAGCCCATTTTTCCGGAATTGCTTATTCCTAGCCGTTTCGCCGCCTCGTTCCTTTTTCTCTCTAGTTGCAGTAATGCCACAATTTGATAGCGAGATGGAGGCAGAAACCGGTTTCACCGACGGCTAAGTCAGCCGCAAGCTTCTGCAGATTGTACTATACTATAACCGTTGCTTTGCCAGCTGCGTATATCGAACTTACATCCTTGGCTGAACTTCAGCTCCTCCGTATAGAGACCGAAGGAGCAGTGGTAGGAGGTGGAGTCCTCGACGATCACCGTGGTGTGCCCCTCGTGGAAGGTCAGTTTTCGGTTGTCTACAAGGTCGGCGCTAAGCGATTTGCCGCCAATTAAGATCTTACCTGCGCGAATTTTGCCCTGCGCTTCGAGTTCGCACGATGTGTAGTAGGAGTTGTCGCCATTGTTCGCGGTGTCGGCCAACGCTATCGAGGCAAGTAACGTCAGTAGCGCGAACAAAAGCTAAACACCGACTGATGCGTGGGCGGATACCTCTGTACCGACGCAACTTGTTAATTTAGCCTGCTTTTGTTTCCAAAAAAAAGTGGGATTGGAAAGTTTTTTTCCCGGAAGTAGAAATCACTCACGAGCGTGTAGAGACCGATGAAGACGGAACCAAGTGAAAGTGGACAGCAGAAACAGCTGCGGACTTGGACTTCGACTTTAGCCATTCCGTTATGCGGCGCGCCCGATGTCGGCGCACTTACGTACGTACACGTACGGCTCGCACGTCGACTGACAGTGTGCGGAATCACTTAGACGCGCGGGATGGCGGTCGCGGATGGCGGTGTGCGCGGGGACGGGGAGGAAGGTAGGGACATGCTGATCGCGCGCATCACATACACCAAGGTTATTCTTAATGGCGTTCGTCCAGTTGCGCATCGCGCGCGGAATTCACGCTGCCATCAGCAGCCGCCTGAAACCCTGCTGCAACCATTTTTTTTCGCAAAACGTAATACACCGCCTCGGGGTCCGACGTTCGGCAACAGCGGTGTCATGACACGTCTGCGGTGTTCGTACATCGACCGCAATCCATTAGCAAGGTCAACTGCCAGCATCTGTGCGTACGATAGGCGAAGCTTTCCAGAATAATCGAGTAGTTAGCACGGCACCTAGGTCTTTCCGGTACCTAGCCAAAATTCAGAAGTATGCACTGGAGCAATGTTTATTAGACCTACGGACCACTTGTTTAGCAGTGGTAAAATGCTGTCTCGAGTGGGTGCTACATTTGCTAGTTAAATTCACAGTTCGCTGTCTAATCTCCGATCCGGAGAACCGTCGTAGCATCGTGACGCATGCAAGAGACACTTCAGATGGATTTGTTTCGAACGGCTTCCTTTCATTGTGGGTCAACAAGCACTGCGCAGACTCATCTTCTTCATTAGTCGAGGGACATGGCATTTCTGCTTACTACAAGTTAAAACTGCACATAATTACTATTGACAATGTATCAAAGGCGACTGTAAGCTTGCCTAAGAGTTCTAAAAGTCACCCCTATGCCCGTACCTACCAGCCACTGAACGACGGACAGCGTGATCCCGTCCGGCTTCTCCCGGAACGTTTTGCCAACTATTAAAATCTATTCTCTTATTTATGTGCGGCGTAGTCTGTTGTATCTTTAAATTGTTTATTCTCGTATTGCTTATCGAAACGCAGCAAGCAATTCCATGTGCGCAACTACTACTTGGACAGTAAGCGACGGTGATTTGCCTAGCACAAGAGAAGCTTTCAGATATTACTGCTACGATCCGCCGATATCTCCTAAGACGCAACAGCCGAGCTCATGTCAGAGCGACAATTCCATTCGAGGTACCTTCCAAGACAAGTTCTTTTTGTACCAAACCTAGAAGTCGGAGCCCTCCCAGGCGCTATGATTTCGGCAACCCTAAAGGTGGTCGCATTTCAGTTCGATGCGTCGTGCGGCAAGATCTGGATTGCGACGACCTCGTTGGAGAGAGCCACGAGTTCCAGAAACGGGTCGAGAATGGATGTACGTATGCTAGCGGAGATAGGGACTACGGCACAGCACTGCTCCTCTCGGTCTTCTTCGGCTGGCTCGGAATTGATCGATTTTATCTCGGCTACTACGCTCTCGGTAAAATAATGTAGAACTGTTTTTAAAGTACCTAAGTTATCTTTATAGGTCTTCTCAAGATGTTCTCCTTCGGCTTCTTCCTCATCCTGTACTTGGTCGACATCGTCCTGATCGCGCTTCAAATGCTCGGCCCAGCAAGCGGACAAGCCTTCACAACAAGCTACTATGGACCGAGAACATTCCACAGCGGGTTCACCAATGCTACTGGACTTCTCCTGTACAGCTGCATTGACTGTGTCACATAAACGTAGTATGACATACTTAAGTGTGAACAAACAGCGCATGCCTGATTATCACAAGGCAGCATTTACAAACCAGCTTGCGATTTTTCGCCATAAGGGGTGGGAATTTGTCAGAGCGGAGAACATTTAAAATGTTCGAACAAACGTTATTTAGATGCTGAACATTGCATCAGACGCCAAATTAACCTAGGTAGGTAGTAGCGGCGGAACCGTGCTTGCTCGGCGCGTAACGCGACACTAGGCGTGGTTACATGTGCATAGCTCTATCACATTGTATGCTCGTTTTCTTCGTCATGCGTACATATTTTTCATAACCTTCAACCCTGTTATGAAAAATGTAGCTTCCATTTCACTTGTCAAGATCTTGACCAGTCCTTTGTTTAACGAGGATTTAATGAAGATTTTCTCTGACTTGCTTCAATGAAAAGGTCAATTTGACATGAATGAGCGCTAAACGTATGCGATACCGCTAGCTCGACGAAATCAAGTAGGTCGCCATGCTAACATGAGGAATCAAGTTGTGTCGGGACCGGCCACGTAGATTGATAAGCCATGTAGAGTGTAGTCGAATACTAGCAGTTGTATTTTTGTTTCGAAAGAGCCCAAGTTTCGGTAATTTTTCCTTAACGGGCTTTCTTGGCTTTAACGCAGCTACGCTACTTGGGTAGTTGCTAGTAGGGCTTCAGCCAATCACTGAGGAGTAGACATCGGTGCAGGACAGTATTTCTATAACCCATGAATTTAGTGCGACCCCAAAGGTTCTGGTTGATCGGACGTGCCTCATAAGAGTTATGAGTCGTTAAATTTTGTGCTTACATGCCATAATGCGCTCGCTACAGCATGCGTCCGATAGCGGGCAAGAAGGGGGAATGACCTAGAGGTTTTCGGGCGCGGAGGGAGATCCGAATATGTCATCTATTTTTGCATTTGGGTTTGCTTAGGGTCGCGGGCCAAGCATTCTCCTGCTCACATGCGATATCGAGCCCGCTATTGCAAGCATTTCTTAGCGGGTTACCCGGATAAAATCCATAAGGGGCCGAGTCTCGGCGTGCGTTGTCAAGTTGCGCTTTTACGACCTCGACAGCGCGACTTTCACGCTAGTTCTGCACGATGCGCAAAGCCATCGCAACGAAGAAGTTATGAAGAATAATCTGGCGTACGTTTATCGAGCGCTTCTATTAGCTTAGTCACATGTACGATTCAGCGATTTGACGAAGAAGATCAGTCAGGGTACCTACTCAAAACCTGTCAAAGTGCCACAAAGCTTTAAAGCATAAATGACAACTGAGAATCGGTCATAGAGCTAATGACGTGCACAATCAGGTATTCACAGATTTGGAAGCGTAAAGAGCAGGACATGAAGCAAAGCTTTAAAGCATAAAGAGCAAATGAGAATCGATCACACAGCTAAAGCCTTGCACATCAGGCATTCACAGGGTTGGAAGCGTTAAGACCAGAAGTGGAAGGAAGGGTTTGCTGCCGCTCAAGATTTTCCATGAAGTTCGCGTCCTCGAAGCACTCGGGGATCTGCTCGTCGAGCTGCTGCATGACCTTGTAGATTGCCTTCTTCCAGGACGGCTCGGCGTCCTTGTTGGCCTGGAGCGCGACGAAGAGCTCGCGCAATGTCTCCTGCACCGCGAAACCAGATGCTCCGGAGGCTGAAACTGGGCGGTTATTGTGGCTTGCACCAGTCAAACAGTAACATACCTCGATTACGCTGTTGCGGTTGTAGTGCTGATTCAGCTGCTTGTAGATTTCCGACTCGATGGTCACGACGATGTCGTTCTTATCGCGGATGCCCTCCGCTATCGCCTGCTTTGCATACTTCTCCATTTGCATGTAGAAGAGCTCTCTATAAAAATCCGTTCCAATATAAAGTTGAACGCGTCGTTCTTTACGTACCTGAAGTTGGAGAACCACTTTGCAAGCTCTGCGGTCATCGAGCTCTGGCTTCGGGGCTTCTTCGTCGCTGGGCTCTTGTGCGTCTCCGCGACAGCAGCCAGCCTTTGCGGCGCACGGCTGCGGCTCGTGCTGCGGCGCAGCAGGTGTGGCGGCGTCGGACGTGCCCTGTATGGTCGGCGTTGGCGAAGAGTTGAGGATGCGCGTCGGCGCGGACTTGTTGTAGCGACCGTAGCCGACGGCGTTGTGGGTCGACTCCATGCAGTTCGACGTCGCCACGGAGCTTCCTGTCTAGTTGAACGTGCTG
>JNEY01000001.1:1562490-1591627 GCA_020875895.1 Aphelenchus avenae
GATAACGTTATCGGCTGAAAGTTTGACCGATAACGTTATCGGCTAGCCGATAACGTGATCGGCTGAAAAACAAGATCGGCTGCAACAAATATAAGGATTGGAACGATTCAGGCACGCTGTTGCAAAAATGCTGCATGTTTAGTTCCTTTGCTGTGGCATGAGCTACACGAAAGGAGGGCTATTCTCAAAGGGCAATGACATTTCTAGAGGCAAGGACCGAGTATATTACTCACTTTGACGTCAAGTAGCTAAAATAAGATCCTCCTGACTCTTCTTTGAACGCATGGTGGGACCTCTGTCGCGAGCTATAATAGCAAGTGAACTTGTGCCGCGCAAAACGGCGCCCCTTAGCTGGGGCCTCGTGAAAACCTGTTAGCAGCACAACTTGGACTTGCCGATTGTGTCATCCGGCTGATTTCGCGTGATTCACTCTTCGCGCGATGGGCATTTGACGTAAGCAGCGCCTCGTGTTCTGTCCGCATAAAAGCTGTAAGCAAAACGTTGTTTCTGTTTTCTTTGCGAACACCGTCTGTATGTCGGTGATGAGTGATAGGAATTTCGCTACTACCAGCTTATTGTATGTTACTAACTTTTGGGGCGATGTCGCCGTACTGGTAGATACTAGATAGATACTATCTACTAGATATCTATAGATAGATATAGATACTAGATGGTAGATACTAGATACTGAACTCGCGATACTACAGCGGTGAGTACGAGGCATTGCTTCCCCCACTTGCTTGCGCCATTTGATTAGCCTGCACAAAACTGTGTGTGTTGCCATTAACTGTGGCGGAGCAAGTTAGCGTGCTTGCAAGGCTCTTCACTGTAGTGTGACCCAGCTCCGAAGGAGACCTTCGCTCCCACATATGCCCGGTGCTGGCTGAGTCTGTCGCTTTCACCCGTTCGAATGCAGATACTTTGCAAAGCCGTCGGGTGGGAGCCGCGAGTAAAAGGGAGAACGGGGAAGATTTCCTCTTTATGGCCAACCACGGAAAGTAGCGACTGCCGGGAATGGATGATTGGAAAGGGCGCAAGAGAAAGGGAAAGGGATGTCTGCTGTGAAATCCTGGAGCCGACTTTGGAGTGGCATCTACCTAGGCCGCGGCGGAGCGCGTCGGCGCGCTACCGCGGACTCGGGACGGAAACGGAAGGCATCCTCGATGCCTCGAGGCGGGCAGAAAGTGCCCACGACTGCGTGCGGCTCACCGGAGTCAACCGGCTGTCACGTCGTCCTCGCATGCGGCGGCAGTAGTCGCGATAGGACGGCTCTCGTGGCCACTCACACATGTCTCGGGGCACGTCGAGTGCTTTGCCAAAGCAGCTCTCGGAGGCGGCCAACTGCCCGCAGTGGCAGTCCAATCGATTTATGCCCGTATATCACACATATGTATGAGAAATTGAGTGTAAGGGCCATTCAACAGCGTCTCCGCGCAGGCCACTTCGGGCACTCCGCATGGCGCTGCCACTCCTAACTTTCCCCTTTGTACTCGTTGGTCCAAAAGATTATCGCTTATTAGCATCTAGCGACTTTTCCACACGGAGTGTGAGTATTTCGGGCGTATAATTGGGCGCGCTTCCCGGAAACAGTCAGTCCGGCAACAATTATTACACTCGGTGACGAGCCATTCCCTTTAACAGCGTCGCATTTGCCCAGCGTGATACGGCGCATGTCGTTGGCGTTATGCGCGTGCACTCTTGTCTTCTTTCGGTGATAACGCATGCGCATAGGCTGCTAATTGGATGTTTACCGCATTGATTGAAGACGTTTTTCACAGGCGGAGACAGCCCGTGTGACTTAAGTGTTAACTTTTCGCAGCGCGAATGATTGTGTCAAAATGTCGTACCTGCCACACCGGGCGCGTATTCAAAGCAGAAACGAGCAGCGTAACGTTGTAACCAGCTATTTTCCAGGAAGGTTGGACCAAACAGGTTGGACACGCACTGTTGGTTTTGCTGGATGATCGATAAGCCGGCTGTACAAGATGGCGGATCTCGAAGCGGTTCTCGCCGATGTCTCCTACTTGATGGCCATGGAAAAGAGCCGGAGTCAGCCGGCGGCCAGGGCATCGAAGAAGATCATCCTGCCCGACCCAAGGTAGCCCAGGGAGATGAAGAATTCGCTTACATTGATCTTCAGTGTCCGAAGCATCATGCAGAAGTACCTCGAGAAGACCGGTGACATCCGCTTCGAGAAGATCTTCAACCAACGGCTCGGGTTTCTCTTGCTCAAGGATTTCGCTGAAAATGTCTCCGAAACGTCGTGCCCACAAATCAAGTTCTACGAGGCTGTAAGTATCGCACCTACGGCTTTTTCGCTGGTCTTTGCAAGCTTCACTGACCGCTTCTTTTGCAGATCAAGGAGTACGAGAAAATGGAGACGCCGGAGGAAAGGCTGACGAAGGCTCGTGAGATCTACGACCATCACATAATGGTTGAGATGCTTGCTCATTCACACGTACGCCTTGCACTTATCACCACAAGTTACTGAAGCTTTTTTAGAACTATACAAAGGAGTCGCTGCAGCACGTGCAGAGGAACCTCATGAAAAACCAAGTTCCGCCGGACCTTTTCCAGGTACTTTGTTGCTTTCGTTCCTCTATCTGCTCGTAAGGGTTATTAGTGCCTCGGGAGAGAAAGAGTGCCTAACGGTAATTATGTGCCGACACGGCGACTTATCGATCACGGCGTCGGACGTTCGGAATTAATAATGACTTCTGCAAGCCCGCTCCCCGGTCCTCCCATTATGGGACGTTCCTAAAATTCTTTTAAGCCGAAAACGAGTGGGAGTGTGCGTGGTGGTGCGACGCACCGGCGGCAGCGGGACGCAATATGCCACTAGAAATGACATTTGTAACCGAAATTTTGGAACAAGCAGGAAAGTACAGCGACTCAGCAATATGCGTAGAAGGAACGTACAAGCAACGACTATGTTTAGCCGTACGTAAAAGAGATCTGCGACCAGCTGAAGGAGGAAGTATTTCCAAAGTTTCTCGAAAGCGACAAGTTCACCAGGTACTGCCAGTGGAAGAATCTCGAGCTCAACATGAACCTCACGATGAACGACTTTTCCGTCCATCGTATCATCGGACGCGGTGGCTTCGGTGAAGTATACGGTGCACGTAAGATGCAACCAAGGTGCCCTGTAGGCAACAAGCGATTTAGGCAAGGCAGATACGGGCAAAATGTATGCAATGAAATGTCTCGACAAGAAGCGGATCAAACTCAAACAGGGTGAAACACTTGCGCTCAACGAAAGAATTATGCTTAGTCTCGTCAGTACCGGGGTAAGCCATGGCATTCGTTGAAACACCCTCACCATGCCACGTTCAGCAAGACTGTCCATTCATCGTGTGCATGACATACGCCTTCCAGTCGCCCGACAAGCTCTGCTTCATTCTTGACCTTATGAACGGCGGAGATTTGTACGTACACCTGAATTACAGCACAATGCAGTTTCAAATTTAGGCACTACCACTTGTCGCAGCACGGCGTCTTCAGCGAAGCCGAAGTGCTGTTCTACGCTAGCGAGGTGATCCTTGGCCTGGAGCATATGCACAACCGCACGGTGGTCTATCGCGACTTGAAACCGTAAGACGATGCTATGGCGTGTACTTTAGACATGCGACTTTTTAGAGCTAATATTTTGCTCGACGAGAATGGTCACGTACGTGTCTCGGACTTGGGGTTGGCGTGCGACTACTCGAAAAAGAAGCCGCACGCTAGCGTGTAAGTCTGCTAACCTTCCTCGAATACTCCGTTATTCAATCCGAAAACAGCTATCTATTCTTTCGGTTTCAGAGGTACGCACGGATACATGGCACCGGAAGTGCTTGCCAAGGGCGTCGCATACGACGCGTCTGCAGACTGGTTCTCGTTCGGCTGCATGCTGTACAAACTGCTCAAGGGTCACAGTCCATTCCGGCAGCATAAGTCCAAGGTATTTGTGTGCTCGCAAAATCTCTCACGAATGACGTAGCAGTCACAGGACAAGAATGAGATCGATAAGATGACAATGACGCAGGACATAGAGTTGCCTGACCAGGGTCTCAGCATCGAATGCCGAGACCTTCTGGAAGGACTGCTCAAGCGCGAAGTTCACGAACGATTGGGTTGCCGAGGCCGAGGGTAAATCAGCGCAATGCGCACTAGTAACTAACAAACTGCTATTTAGCGCTGAGGAGGTGAAGGATCATCCCTTCTTCAAGGGCGTGGATTGGCAGGTGATCTACCTGCGCCGTATGCCGCCGCCGCTGATTCCTCCACGTGGCGAGGTCAACGCTGCTGACGCGTTCGATATCGGCAACTTCGACGACGACGAAGTGAAGGGAGTGAAGGCAAGCATGACCGCCATGCTAGACAAACATTCCGTATAATGGTTTAGCTGGCTGACGCCGACAGCGAGCTCTACAAGAACTTTGCCATCACGATCTCCGAAAGATGGCAGAGCGAGATCGCTGAAACGGTGTTCGACGTCGTCAACCAAGACGCGGACAAGGCGGAATTGAAGAAGAAGGCGAAGCAGAAGCTGAAGATCAATGTGGATGAGAAAGGTAACATAGCCACCGACTCTTAAGATCCGAATTAAACTTGCAGACTCCGACGTAATCGTACACGGCTACATCAAGAGACTTGGCGGGCCGTTCACGTCGGCATGGCAGACGAAGTACGGAAAGCTGTACCCCAGTCGGCTAGAGCTCTACCCAGAATCTCTCAGCGGAAAACCCGAGGTTCGTTTCAGAGCCCTGCTAAGACGGTCGTAGTGCCCTAAGTGAGAGTCCAGCCTACACATCAGTTGCAGTCATATGTGACTAACTGTGTTGCGTTTTCAGCTTATCTTCATGGATCAGATCGAAGAAGTGTCGTCGGACTTGCAGGCCGTGAAGGGCGAGAACTGCATCGTGGTCAAGCTGAAGGAGGGATTCAAGGAAACAAAAGTGATCCTCACGAACCAGGTACCCATCCACGTGCCTGGGATTAACTTACCTTCCGTTCAGGATGAAATTTCACTCAAGGAGTGGCACACGTCGCTGCGAACCGCACATCGCGTCTCGCAGGAACTCCTTCAGCGCATGGGACGCAAGGCTATCAAAATATACGGCGTCAACCACGATCCCATGCTTGCGGAGTCGGAGCGCCCCGCCTCCGTGACACGCGCCTTCCTGAACCGCGCATCCTCCGTCGACTCAGGGATCTAAGAAAAGAACAAAACGGGACGTTGCGTTTCCGCCACGCTGGGGACGCGCGTGTTTGCCAAGTTCCTATAGTTATACTACGAAATTCCAACTTTGCACATACACTAGTCTCGCATGATTCCGTGCGGCCACTGTGATATACGCCTAAGCCGCTAGTCTCCGGTGGTTCTCCTGCTCGTCGCTCCAGAACATATCACATTGTCTTTTCTCTGTGTATCTTCGCTCTAGCTGCATAATGCCATTTGTTGCACAGCATGGTCTCACGTTTCCTGGAGTAATAATGAATCTTGTAATAAGTGACCTTGCCTATTCCTAGCAGTGGGTAATAGGGAGTCCTTAACGAAGCACATTTATGTCTGACACAAGAAAAAAAGTATATCACAAGGAGAGTCAATTAAACTGTAGAATGACAAGTGATAAGCCAGTGAGCGTGAAGGTACAGCTGATTACCGAAATCTGGAACGCCAGCGTGATCTTAAAGTGGAGCCTTCATCCGATGACCGCCATGGCGTCGCCGTAGTCGGTGCGCTCTTCACCGGGGCGGATCAGCTTGCCAACAACTGGGTACTTGTCTGAAAATGGAAAAATGAGTGATTCTGAGGAACTTGTGCAAACATAGGTGGCGGTGGCCCAAAACAACATCAAGCCCAAGTCTAGACGAGACGTAGACTTACATGCGAGCTTTTCTACCCACTCCTTCGCGTCTTCCAAGTCGGAGGCTGTCAGGTCGGAGATATCATCGTAGTCTTCTTTTACCTAGACCATTACTTCGGTTAGGTGCATTGAAGAAGGTATGGACTGACATTTTTGTGATCGAACGTTGCGAATGCACGAGTTGCGTCGTGGCCAGCAAGAGGACCGTAGGGGCCTTCTGGTCCGTAGAAGTCCCTTCCCCGCGACACGTCGTAAATCTGTAATGAGTCGGGCAAGTTTAGCTCTTGCACTACTACGAAAAACATTACGTTTCCCAGTAGCGCTAGGAGTATATGTTCGTCCTGAACGCCGTCATATTTGCGCAGCTCCTCCAGAGTCATGTCCTGTTTCTTCAAAGGCGGGATGCGCTTTGGTGGGGGAGGCACTGGATCAGCACGTTTGAAAAACAGTCGGTAAATAACGTAGGCCGCCAATACGATTATGACGATGTCCGTCGCGCCGACTTCGAAGAGAGAGCTCATGTCGTGGAAGCGGTCTAAAGAAGTTTGCTAGGGCGAGCACAACAACTTCAAGCTGTAGCGCGTAGGCACGGAAGGAGTGACAATTACTAACGAACGACCACCGAACTTCACTGTTGTAATATCGGTAAATTTTTCCAAAGGCAACACACCACAGACGTAGTACGATGTTCGCAAAAAACCTCAGTCCGGGTGAAGTTCGAATGCGGAGAATGCAGCTGTGCTGAAAAGATATTAGAGTTCATGGAAGTGTTTATCAGCATGTTTTATCTGCGTTTCTTGAAAGGGCTATCTACAAAGGTCATTGGAAAAGTGCACTGTTTGCTGCCTGTAAGGTAGAACGCGAAAAAGGTGACGTTGTAGTTTGTGCTTCGATAATTTCCGAAACTCCGTTGTGCCTCCTTGTCTCTTTCTACCCCTGAAACATTTCTAGCCACTTTGAGTTGGCTGGCAACCCTGAACGTTACGGATCGCCAGACTTTCGCCTTCATTGACATGCGAAGCATTGGTTACGGTAGCCTCCCCAAGAATTTTTGTCCAAACTCCACCATTCACTGCACAGACTACTCAGTCAGACTGTTGAAACAGCACGATTTTGTTGCTTTAGGTAAACTTCCGCCAGGATCATGTCTTTCACCAGCGGCAAGATTAACGCAAGCGACGCCAAGGAGCTCCAGGCGTTCAACCAGCACCTCTCGACTAAGGCTTACGTCGACGGGTGAGTTCTTTGGGCTTATTCCATTGTGGCACACCCACATCCACTTCCTTCTCCGATTCTGTCAACATGGAAATGGTTTAGCTTCGCTCCCTCGAACGCCGATGAGAGCCTGTTCAAGGCCTTCTCCGGAGCAGTTGATGCCGGCAAGTACGCTCATGTCGCCCGCTGGTACACGCACATCAAAAGCTTCTCCGAACAGGAGCGTTCCGGGTGGCCGAAGCAGGGTGGAAGCGCTGCAGCTCCAGCTGAGAAGGACACCAATGGTGCCGGCGGCGACGACTTCGACTTGTTCGGTAAGTCGTTTCAAGAAATTTCAGATATTTGCTCAGGGAATAGAGCTCGTCAATAGAGTTTCTTGCATTGTGCCTTAAGCATGTAGCAACCTTGCTTTAGGCAGCGACGAAGAAGACGATGCCGAGAAGGAGCGCATTACTCAGGAGCGGTAAGTCTTGCTAGTTGCATCCTCTTCAACACAGCTCCTGATCGCAAATATACGCTACTAGTTTAGCCTGAAGGCGTACGCGGAGAAGAAGGCGAAGAAGCCCGGCCCGATCGCCAAGTCGAACATCATCTACGACATTAAGCCGTGGGATGACACCATCGATACCAAGGTACTACTCTTCGTACATATACGGAATGACTACATAAGGATTTTTAGGAAATCGAGTCGAAAGTGCGTGAAATCCAGTGCGACGGCCTCGTCTGGGGCGCCTCCAAGATCCTTCCAGTCGCGTTCGGAATCAAGAAGCTCCAGGTATGCCACTGCAATAGGAAAATTTCGGACGGCGTAATATAGATCTGCTGCGTGGTGGAAGACGAGAAAGTGTCCTCGGACTGGCTCGAGGAGCAGATCACCGATCTCGAGGACCTGGTGCAGAGCGTGGACGGTAAGTAAATGACCCACTATGCCTTACACTAGCCAACGCTTTTCAGTCGTCGCGTTCAACAAAGTTTAACTTTATTATGCCTTTGTTGTTCGACATTATTGTTGACGATTAAACGATACCTTCTAAGCTCTTGTTTGTTAACTTTGCTAAATATGCTAGTAGGCCAGCTGTAGCGACTTATCAAATCACTAAGCCGAAAAACTAACGAGTTCCAGCAACTTAGGGCGATTCGTCAGACTGACATGTGAGCCGAATCCAGTATTCAGTCACCGAAAAGTGCTGTGTTGCACCAAGTGTGTTTGCCTCGTTTGCAGATTTCACTTCTAGTTTGTGGATATTTTTCCATGTGCAAATTTGTCAAAGTCGCTTTGTTTTCCGGTAGTACGAAAAACGACTACCCGTAAACATAGTAGGTAGGCTACCAGAAGCTGCGCCTATGCAAACTGTTCACCAAATCGTCGAGTCAGAAGTAAAGCCTTTCTTCACAAAATAAAGCCCTTTAGCAAAGATGGGATGGTGGTGAGATGTTCGGTATGATGGTTCAACAGGGATGAGATCAACTGAGGTTCTGCGCAGAACGGGTTTTCCTCGCGGTTCTTACTGGGGCAGAGTTTTCAGTAAACTGGTCACTTCGTTCGCGACGCAGCTGAACACCATCTTGTACTGCTCTTCGTTGCTCACCATGGCCATGCGCTGGTCACGAAGGTGCTCCAGCGATCCAGCAATGTTCAGCTCTTTCACTCCTATAAAAGGGTTGCCGTAAAGCGTGGAGTTGCAAGCTAATCGTACCTTTGCATATTCGATTAGCGACCACGTCGATTAAGCAGTAGGTGCCGGTGCGTCCCGCACCATTGGTGCAGTGCACGAGTACCGGCGACGCACGTCCGCGGTACGACTTGTTCACCTTGCTGCAAGTAAATCAGTAAAACCACGAAGCTGCGAAGCAGCCGTACCGGCGGAATTCGACCAGCGACTTATTGGAAGCGGGGCAGCCGTTCTCCGGCCAGGTCAAGAAGTGGAACTGAGTGACCGTGCGCGTTTCGTTGGTGCTCCTGTTCTTTAGGTAGAAGGAGCGCACCACGTAGTCCTCGCTCCAGATATGCTCCGACACAAGATGGATCTGAAGTTGACAGTTACGCAATGGGAATGAAAGGCGCCATCGTACTTCGAAGTTGCCGTGCGCGATGCAGCCTTCATCGGGCCAGTAGCGACGGTAGCGGTTCTCCTCGAGGTCTTTTTGATCGCAGAGGTTGACGATGAGAGCGATGCCTTGCTCCCAGACCTTAAGAGAACATGCGTTCAAGATGGTATATTAATCACATACCATTTGCCAGTAGTCGGCGACGGTGTTCTCCGTGGGTCCTTGTGCGACGACGTATGCCACTTGGCGCAAGTCACTGTCGTAGATCTTTGACGCGTTGATGTATCCTGAAGACGTGCTGGTCACGTCTCCGCTGTGTTGCAAGGAGACGATATTCTCATCGTCTAAAAAACGCGGATGCAATTATGCGCATGTTTCTTCCACGTACACGGCACAACAGATGAGTCATTGTTCTTGTCGGCGTTCGCTTCCTTCGAGGCAATGGTGGTCTCGCCATTCTTGTTGGTGTAGTCGGCAAGACTGCCCCACTGCTCTGTGATCTTCTCGGGATGCTCCAGGTACTCCTGGAGAAAGGACAGAATGACGTGTCCACTGGAGATGTCAAGGTTGCACGTCTGGAGCGCACTGTCATCAGGGCTGAAAGTACAGAGGTCTGGTGTGCCCACTTGGTCCTGCTTACCGTGACGAGGTGCTGGACGTCTTGGACACGGTGCCTCGGTTCACTGGCACTGGGCCTTCCTGGATGCGTTGTCGGCAAAGGTCCTCGTACAAAGTGCTTGCTTTGCCGCTCTCCAGGTGATCGATATCCGTGGGTAGATTATATTGGTAAGGACGTCGGCGGTTTCGGTAGAGATGGATGGTCAGTACGCTGATCAAGCTTGTAATGGTTAACGCGCAGACTGCGAGGATTGGCAGGAACATCCAATCCCTTTCGGCCTTCTCCACGGGCACGACGTCTGCGCCACTGCCAATGCCGGTCTCATCGACCTCCACTCCAGACAAGGACTGGATATCCTTACGCCGCTTGTCTAAAGGAGCGTATTATGCTGACTCTCCATCACAAGGATGCTTACAAACTGCTTCAGCCACGCCGCCAGCACTACCGACGCGCTTCTCGTTCTTCTTGCGGAAAAGGTCAAGCCGCGAGATTCGGAATGACAGCTGGCCGTTTTCGTACTGGAATTCATCGAAGTACAGGTTGTTCGGTTCGGCGATTTTCTTGTCCAGGTAGACGATAAGCTTGTAGAGGTCTTCCTCGGTGAGCTTCTTCTTCGCGACTTTCAAATAGACCCGGTTGCCTTCAACCCGTTGAATGTCGCCCTTTACGATCTTGTGGACAGTGTTCGCAAGTCCTAAAGAGCCATTTTTACCTCTGTTTCCTTCTTCATCCTCTTCCTTCTTTATAAGCGTCTTTCCTTGTGCAGCGGATAAGTTACCTAAGTCTGAGTTATCGAACTTCTCGATGTCCTTCTTGAGCAGAACTTGTTGCTCGTTGTCTTCCGAAGTAAGCGGGATCGGTTCTTCTACTTCCGGTGCAGAAACTTCTAGAAAGAAGCGGTTCTCTAGCGGCACGTGAAAGTCTATAACTTACGCGGTGCTTCCTCTTGCTCGATGACGTTCTTCAGAGAATCGATGATCTGGTCCAGTTCTTCGATGGTAAGGCCCTCGACGTCCACGGGAGCGGTATCAAGGACCTCGGTGTCGCTCAGCAGTGGCTGGGGAATTGCGTTTTCTAGAGACACGTTCTAGGCTTAAAAAAATTCTTCTACTAGCCAACCATTCACCGCTTGAGCAGGCGCCTTCTCCTGCTGCTTAGTGCGCTTGTCTTTGTTCATTTCCGCTTCGGTCAACGAGCTCGCGTTCGTCTTCGCGTTCGTGGCGTTTTCTTTCGCATCGTCCTCGAGCTCGACAAACTGCGGTTCCGCGAGGACAAAGTTGCCCTCATCGTCTGCCGCGGCAGGCTCCTCGACCAAGATCACCGGCATGGCGACTCCAGACTCCTCGTCCACCAATAGTGCCCGCTGTGCGCTGTTTGCGATGTCATTCTCCACCAATGGCGCGGTATTCTGCGCGCTCGCACCCTTTGAGAGCATTGCTTGCACTTTCTAAAAGGCAAGTAAGTCTACCGAATTGTTTAGCGTGCGAACCTCGACCAGCGCCCAGATGTTTTGCGCATTCCGGACCGAGCAGAATTCCGTGTCGTAGTCAAGCTCATAGGCGATGCTCAGCTTGAAGTACGCTAGTACACATTGCGTACGCGCGTCCGACCAGTCACGGTTGTCGTAGGAGAGCCTTGCGAGCTCATAGTGCAACAGCTCTTTTTGGTTGGCGGATAGCGGCTTTTCGAGAATTAGCGGGCTGATGGCCGACGCGTCGGAGTAGCACTGGCCGAAAAGGCCGTCTGAATACGCAACATGTTTTTGATGAAAACGACCCGATATACTCGGTAGTACGTTGCATAAGTGATTGTCGACTTTTTAGTATGGTCCTCAGACGGCTTTGTACTCACCTGGGATGCAGAGCTCGGATGCGTCACATAAGTCATCGTCTAGCGCGCATCCTAAATAAGTTTCGTTAATGACCCTGTTGACAATACCAAACGTCAGGGAGACAATAAGATTACGCCATGTCATCGCTAGTTTCCATATCCGTACGTGGCATTAAGCCGGGTAAACATCCGGGTGCAGCGCAGTCCCGATATAGACACTCGCTCTCGACCCGCTCCCTTTCATGTTTCTTCTTGAGCTAACAAGCTCGCTGGAACGTCACTCTCGGAGGAGGAGGACGCGTTTCCCACGCAAAATTATGTGCCTCTATTCATGGCGGACTTGCCATGACGGCAAATCACGTCACTCCGGCCGTTCGGCATGCCATTCCACACTCCGCGGCAGCCGCCCGAAGACAAATGTTCGTGCTTGACATTTGGGACTTAGCACTCCAATGGCGCGTAAATCACACATCAACACAGCATACGCTTTTTGTCGGCTGCGAAGGCCAAACCATTTGTGCACTTCCGGTAACTCCGTTAAGGGCTTCGTAGGAGGTGTGAACGGTTTTGAAATGTTCAAGTTTGGCACAAACAGATTAGCGAGTCTTTAAATATTCGCATTGCAAAGATCATTTCTGGTGTTCCTGGTATCATTCGTCACGAAGCTACTTGTCTCATTGACACTTGACATGGCCAAGCAACTAGCTATACAGGAACGGCATTGACGGTGCCGCTGGCTACCCTGTTCAACCCATAATGCGCTAAAAACAATTTGTCGAATGAGTTGGTCTCCGTTTTCACGGAGGGTAATGCGACGTTTTTAGCCCCGCAGACAGCGGCGGGCGGAAGCCCATGCTGCACTTTCTCTCCTCGACGGTTCATTTTAGTCGGCAGATGGAATTCGAATGAGAAGGAACCTTTGGCACCGGCCGGCAGCCGGCGTAATTCATTCCGTCAAGGCATCTGAGAACGGGAATTGCGCTGCCTATAGTGGCTGAGAAAAATTTCAAACCCGCGCAGGCGTCGAGAATGACCAGATGGTTTTAAGCATATCCAATTTCGTATACTAGTACTGGTGACCAGAGAGGCTGCTCAACGTTTCCTTGGCGGACTAATTACGACTTGCGTGGTATGCGCTTACGTAATGCCCAGCTATACAGTTCCGCAATGCGTGGCAATGCTGACATTCCATAGTGCAGTTGCATACGTAGTTAATGGGATAACACGTAGGTTGCACGCCTACTGTGTGACGTGCTCGCTCTGGAAGCGTGCAAGTGACGCGTGCTGGGAAAACATACCAGGCACCAAAAGAGGAACGCCCAGAAATGTCAGCAGGGTGACGTCAGTGAGTGTCCTTTCCGCTACTCACCTGCCCCCTTGCTCTCTCGCATCCGGCTCACGCTGACGCAATCTCACGTAAAGCGATTACAACTAAACGTCGGACCTAAAAATCCGGCCGCAGAGCTATCATTAACTCTGGCAAACGTCTCCCTCCTCCCTACTTACGTACTTTACATGCGCCTAATGAGCAGTATCCTAAGCAATCGGAAGACAAACGACGGTTGTTGAGAAGAAGCAGGAGTCTCGGAACGTTTTAACTTAGCGCAAGCTGCGAACATGGACATGAACTTGAAACATGCGTCAAGACCGAAAAACGCTCAGGACATCAATCTCCTCTTCCAATGCAGCGAATGTGAATCGTCTTGTTCACGAGCATGCAACCAAGCTATGTGATAACGCTGGTTCTAGCTTCCAGGTCGTACTCATTCATAAGCGCACAGGATGCGTCATGCATCACTCGAGTAGTTTCAACCCCCCCGCCACTCTATCAGTGTGAGGGGCCCGGTGCTCAGGTAAAGCCATGGTAGGTGTGCCGGGGGATGTCGCTTACCTTGTAATAGGGTGCCGAAGGTGGTCGACGAAAATTGCAACAAAAGAATAAGAAAGTACGGTATATAGGACGGGCTGTTCATGCCCGTCGACCGCCAGTCGCCATAAGCGTCTCGGCACTGCGCAGAATGAGCGAAACCCCTGAAATCGATTCCCGCGTTAGGCTTCGTAGGGTGGTGCGTGAGCGCCGCCTGAAGGCTCCAGATGCGCCAACCGACACGCCGGCAGGGCTTCGGGCAGGCCAACGAAGCCGGGCAGGCAACGCCCACTCCGACGTGCTCCCGAGAACGGCACTAGTGAAAGCGCTCGCGGCCGCCTCGCGGTACTGACACGCCATATAACGCAGACATTAGGGCACGAAAAAAGTGTTCAACAATGTGCCGAGGAAAATCGCGTCATAAAACCCACGAGAGCATCCACAGCAAACAACGTTACCCGCTGGGAATGTGCGGCATCCTCGCAGAGTGCGCCTCACGAAAGCTCGACAAAACTCAAATCATGCCGTTAAGCTTGTTAGCACAGGTCACTGAATCATTGCGCCGTCAAGAGCATATTGACATGGCTTACAATCCAATCTTAGAAGAGCAGAAAGAATGCCAAGGAAGCCGGAGCTACGTCAAGTCATTGTGTTTGCGTATGCGATGGGTGTTCCCATAGCCTCCCGACGTGTTATCGCGTCACGAGCTGATAGCAAACTGGTGTCTTAAGCCCGTAATTTTGAGTTTCACTAAAAAGCTACGCATATTACGGACCCTACGGCACATTTCTCTTCGGGCATTCATATCGACCAACTTATTAATTATTCACGCCATTGCATGGATGGGTGGGCGAGTATGTTTTATCCAGTGGTATCGGACCTCACGGGTCCGACTAATAACGCCCAGTGATGCTGAGCGATATGGAATTCGAACTCTATAAGCCGACTAAAGCCCTCAGAGCATATCATGCAGTTGTAGGGACACGTCTTGTCATCTCGGTACTCCAGGCAGCGCTGGATGAGTCGTTCTCTTACGTCCCACACGGAGTTCCTTGCAACATCATCCGGTTCCGGTGGCTCGAGCTTTACCCTGTCGGCAACGCATGACAGTTCTTCCGTCGGGGAGTCCGTAGATCCTATGCAATTATGGTCGCGTGCCGCTCGGTAGTGTTGCTTCCAGCTAGCTGGTTGAGCGTTCTTTTCCGACAATTCGCGTTGTATTCCCCTGTCTGCGTCGGAGGTTCGTTTCCACAGCACCTCGGGATTACTAATTAGACGCCTCAAGGCTTTCGCTTCGGACTGCGGGACACTGGCGTCACTAATAAGCGCTTGATAGGCGCTGAAATCGCGAAACAAGTGCTGAAAGAATAGATGCTGCCGCAGGCTTCTACGTGTGCTAACCACGCCGTCGCACAGCAGGCACTGGTTCTTCAACAAACGTCCTAAGTAGCATCATTAACAAAACAGTGACGTCACATAAGAAGACGTTGTGTTCCTGCCAAAGTGCTCACCAATATCTCTATCGACGGTAGCCATCGCCTCATCAGCAATTTTTGGGAAGTGACTTATCAGGTGTCGATCCCGCATGTTCCGATTGAGGAAGACCTTTGAACAGATGCAGCAAGAGTGGTACGCAAACGATCGCGTCGCCGCATGAATTGCGATGTAGTGATTTTGTAGTTGTGTTTGCGCTAAAGGCAGGGATACTTGCACGATCTTGCGAGTTTATGAGACACAACTGGGTGAGTAACATCCGCCGAATCGGCTGCGCTTCGCGCAGTCGGCGCCGCTACCGGGGACTACTTGTACTAAGCAGGTAACTTATGTGTCATAGAACTACGGCATGCATCAAGTGTTCCAAAGTTCGTTCATCGGAACATCGCTTAAAGTAGACCACACAAGCCAAATTTCCATGTTTAACATAACTTTGCACATGCTAAACGCACCCTTTTTGGGCAATCGAATGATATCAAAGTCGAACGGGTAGCCGGTGGACCGACATACACCAGCCCTTTAACGACCCCTCCCCCTTTTGCCCTCACCCCGGATAAACCGCCTTGAATTTTCATTTTTTTCATTTTCATATACGTTATTTTTCAGAATCTCCTTGCTTGAAAACCCCCCTGCTGGGACCGGTTTGGCACAATATCTGCTCCTTACCCGCTATGGGCATGCGTGCATAGCGCTCGCTATCGCATGGAAGCAGGGATCAGTTGTTGCAACTTTGATCGGTCATAACATTTTTTCTAGACAATGATTCGTCTGAAACTTTCCACGTTTACGCAACTTTAGAAGACCTATCGAATGATACCAAACTTAATCCAATAGCGAGAATTTTTTGGCGACCGACAAACTCCAGCCCCTTGGTGAAGAAGGATTGTATTGGTCCCCTTTGGTTTTTTTTCTAGATGCCAGAATTCTGCCTTTTAAGCTACATAGTTTTCTCCAGAGAATACATTGGCAATTCATAAAGATGCAGTGGGGATTATGAGGCAAAATTTGATCATAAAAATGGCCTGAATTTGGCCCAAACTAGAGAAGGGCCGACCAGGGCCAGGCCTGAGTTTGGGCCGGCCCATTCCGAACTCTGTCTACAATCTTCTTCTGACTGCATAGTAGCATTTTTTGTGAGCGAATGGGTAACTACGACATTTAATTATGCAGTAGGTAAGATGCAGTGAGTAAAACTAGAAAATTTTTGAAGTACTTTGTTCTGTCTCTACCAAACGAGTCTACAGCACCCTATATTTGCCAGAACTTGTAGACAACACTTTAGAGAAATGTTACGCACTTCGAAAGTGGCGATAGCATCCGGAGCACTCAAAGAAACGGTTTACCGTAGACAGGATCGGTAGTTCTGATGGCTCCTGTTCCATATTCAAGCAGATAACTGTCGGATTGACTACTGCCTAAAACAGAAAAGAAAATACTTAAGAGCTAAAAAAGCTTTGCGCAAGAAAACTGAGATGATACGCAGGAACAATCGCACTTATCTGAGCCCGCTGTCTTAATTGTTCTCGGACGAGATTTGGTGGATCCGCGACGTAACCAGTCGACGACAGCCATCACGCGTTTGTCCGCTTCACGTGAAGGAGTTACCCTAGCGTAGCCCGATTCGACAGCACACAGTCTTTTTTTCAGAGAACCAAGACATGAGTACAGCTTAGAGTGTCACATCGTACTGAGACGTCGAAAACACTGACTAATACCCGGCGGTGACTTACGCAAAACATTGCTGTAGTCACTCAACGACATCTTTTCCGTAAAGAAACTGCTTGGAACCGGTGGACTACGCATTGTATAACAATGTAACTTGTCAGCTCACTGTGTGATACTTGGACGACATTGTCACAGAAGACTTTTTTGTTAGAAATTTGGGTTTAATGAGCTAACAGTTAAGTCGGATGCACTGTGCGTCACTTCGTAAAGTACTATGTTTTGCGCCGTATTTCGTCTTGGTGTGGGTAAATCAGAATGAGCGAAGTGGCTATTTACTTCTATCCCAAACATCATAAATAGTTCTATGCGAAGAAGCACTTTATTGGCTTGAGTGCACGGTTGCTATGGCAAGCGCTAGCGTTGTAAGGAGAACGGTTGTTTCCCCTGGTTGTTAGCATTAAGTCAACATGGAAAGTGACGGTGCGGACGTTGCTAATGTCCATTACTTTATTCGGGAAAAATACTACGGAACGGCACTTTTCTACAGTGAAGATGCACTCGACCGGCGGCAGCAGGATACGCACTTGATCCTTCTGAAAGCGTACTGCTTGTCAAAATTAGGTAATGCGTAACGTGAAATAACACGGACGTTTGTGCTTCAGGGAAGATACCGGATGCCATACGCATACTAAACACATTAAAGAAGAACGCGGAGGTGGAATTAGCCGTTGCGGTTGGTCTTCGAGTAGCGTATTCGAGCGAGGCAGTCGTAGGTAATGTGCCCACAAGTTAAAGTCAGTGTCTGTGTTGAACTAGCAATCAAACGCACGTTATACATGTATTTGCAGACCGCGAATCTTTGAAGGACGTCGATGCGCAGATAAACGTCTTGTGGACGTCGCCGAAACCAGCGGGTGCCTATCTCGCAAGCTTGCTCCTCACATTTGAAGGCACATACGACAGAGCTCGTTCGCTCCTCGACCAGATAATTTCGACAACTGCTTCCAATGCAGTGGTTCGTTCTTCAACAAATCATAGCCAAATGCGACGGAATTGATCTAGTTCCTCGCCCAACGAGGGTGGGTCGACGTGTTGTCGAAGCGAGATTCGAAATCCGCTTTGCGCAACTTCGAATCTGCTCTCCGGCTTGAGGGCTTGCCGGATGCGTTTCTTGGCAAAGCCAAGATATTCGAGCAAAGGTGCGTGATTGTCTCTACCAGTCCTTCTCATATTTGCATCGCTTGCCCTTAGGCATAACTCGGCCGAAATGAAGACCACATTACATACGCTGCTGGACGCACATCCGAGGCTGCTCGCTGGACATGTGGAACTCATGAATTCTTCCGCAATGACGCGTGAATGGGAGCGCGTGATCGAGATTGCGCAAAACGCATCTCTTATACAGGTGGCTGTCCATGAGCTGTATGTAGCAAACGTTCCATGCGTTCAGATCGACTGCTCACTGGTGCAGCTGTATGAGTGCGCACACGTCGTCCTTGTGAATGGCGAGCATTCGTACCTGGATCAAGTGCTCAATGACATCTACGAGTCCATTACGAAATTCGAGAACACGAACGCCTTTGTCAACTACCAGCTGGCTCGCTTCCTTTACTCCATTAGCGTGGACAATACAGTAATCGCACAGTTCGCAAAGTACGTTCGCCTCGCATGCTCAATACTGGAATTACATTCAGGCGCTTCATCGACAAAGCGATTTTCGTGCAAAAGCATGCCTCGTACCTTGCTCTAAAGAGCCGATTAGTACTGGCCGAGGGTGACGCGAAGACGGCACATCAGCTGGCGATGGACGCCGTGAAGACGAGTAGCGACTCCAACCCAGACGTTCTATTCGGTCTGGAAAGTAGATGAACTAAATGCATGCATCGTTGGTGTTTAGCACCTATACGCGTAAGCATTCACAATGGGGACGTTTCGGATGCAAAAGCGCAGATAGAGTTCTTACGAGCAACCCATGACGGGATCGAAACCACCACCTTGTACTACTTTTATCAAGCGCTGATTGCCAAGACTGATCGCAGCGGTTCCGAGATGTTTCTGGGGAACATGCGCAGCGCCATCGACACGCATTTGTCAACCTTGCAGGTGCGTGGCATGTTGAAGCGTTCTTAGCACCAGCCCTGCAGAGAGTTCCGTTTGGACTTCAATACTTGCAAGAGATGGACTTGAACTTCCTCGTCGAAGTGGTCATGCATCTGTACGACGCTGCCCCTCTATCTCCCACGCGTTCACCGGACCAGGTGCTGAAGGAGATCGAGAGAGTTCTCGGGACGATCAACGAAAATTGTCCCGGTAAAGAATATTCCAAACCATTTAAGCACTCTTATCACCTTTCAGGGGTCTCGCGTGTCTGCTACTTGCTGGGAAAAGCAAAATATTTGTCGGATGATATCAGGGCTGCTGAGCTATTGCTTCGTACCTGCATCAGTAAGAACAGTGGAGTCGCGGAGGCACATCTACTGATGGCGCAGGTACACCCACGACGATACATCAGCACTTAATGGTTCGATTTAGATCCACGTACAAAACCAGGACCTGGAGGTATGGGAGTGCTGAGCAACAAGGTGAGGCACAACTGATTGGTCACTTTAGGAAGCTGCTAAGTGCTTGGACGTGGGCCTGAGCTTCAACTTCAAAGTCAGAGATCACCCACTGTACTTTCTAACAAAGGCACGCCTCATGAAACGCACCAAACAAGTGGAGCAATCGGTCGCTCTGCTCAAGTCGGCTCTAGATCTTCCGGTGTTTGCAGGTACTGTAGCTCTTTGATATAGGTTTAGAAGTGACCTTGCAGCTGATCGTAAAGGCAGTGAAAAGACGGACATATCAGAGTCCGACAAGATTGCCGTCTATTTGGAGCTAATTGACTCGCTTCAGCTTCTGGGGCGGACGGTTTGTTAATTACGTTTTTCGATATATCCTGCGACTTCAGAGCGAAGCAGATGCGCTTATGGGAAACGCGTTGGAAATGTATTCGGGCAAGGCAGAACAACAACAGCTAGTCCTGGTACGAACCGGGGCTAAACTATATGAAGTCGAATTTCCGTCTTCTTAGGTGAATGCACAACTTCGTCTGCAAAGGGGCGACGTCGATGGGGCTTTTAACATCCTTCAAACCGTCACACCGGGTAAACGCACAAAGACTTGCATCCGTGAGGCTAGTCTTGCAGACCAACCAAACTACCAAGCGGCGCGCATGAAAATGGCACAAATCTACCTGGAGGAGAAGCACGACAAACACAAGTTTGCGGCATGCTACCGGTTCGTATCCCAAAAAGACGTACATCATATCAAGCAAGCATTTAGTGACATTCTCGAGAAGGACCCATCGCCACAAGCATATGTGCTGCTCGGTGACGCCTATATGAGTATACAGGAGGTAACTTTGCGCGATGCTATGTCTTCCTCTTTTACCTGCCTTTTTAGCCGACTAATGCGATTGAAGCTTACGAAACCGCTATGCGCCGAAATCCCAAAGATCATGCACTGGCAGAGAAAATCGGAAACGCATATGTACAATGCCACTTGTACCACAAGGTTGGACCCACGCTGTTGTACTCCGACGCAGCTTGTTCTAGCGTGATGCACTGGAGTTACGATTTCCCCTTCCAGGCGATAAATTTCTACGAAGCGGCCATGAAAAGCGGTCGCCAGAACGTGTTGAGGCTGAACTTCGCTGACCAGCTCTTCTTGATGGGCAACTACGAGAAGTGCGAACGTGTCCTGCGAGAAGTTCTCGACGAAGAAAGCGAACCTAGCGGTAACGGTTCCGCAAAAGCTTCACAGCACGTCTTGATTTAGACGTGTCCGCTATCAAGGACCACGTGCAGTACTGGTTGCTTCTGTCGAAAGTGCACTTCGAGAATGGTAACTGGCAGGAAGCAGCGAACGACCTGCAGAAGGCGAAGGCCCTGCAGATGAAGATACTCAACAAGTCGGGTGCTGACGCGAACATCAACATGATGGACGAGCGTAAAATTGCATCCAAGTAGGAACGGTTAAGGATACAATGAACAACATGATTCTCTAGGATTTGTTGCCAACTGGCGGAGCTGCACTCGAACAGGCGTGAATGGAACAAAGCCATCGACCTCTACCGAGAGGCCATTTCGATTAATGAAACAGACGTGAAGGTGATATAAACGAAGCTCCAAACTATGCTTAAATCGGCACGATTTAGAGCATGCTGGCACTGGCGTCGATCTTCATGTCAATGGGCAAGCTCCAGCAGTGCAGTCAAATGTGTGCTTCCGTAATTGCTATAGGTATCATAAACCCTGCACTTCTTTCCAAAAGAGGTCCTTTTCAGACAAGAACAACAATGAAGCAACGCTGGTTCGTAGTTTCTAGTAGGTAGCTCAGCGAAAGCATTGGTCACTTTAGATGACGGCCGACCTAATGTACCAGCGCAACGAAGGCGAGCAAGCGATCAAGCATTTCTCGCAACTGCTCGATCGTAACCCCAGTAAGCCTTGCCGAATTCTACTGGAAAGCTCGCACGAACTATAGACCACTACCACGCGTTGGCACGCTACATTGAGCTAGCATGGCGCAAGGGCGAACTGGACCAAGTTGAGAAGTATCTGAAGAATGCTGTAGAGAACAATCCACGGGCAACCGTTGATGCTGGATACAACTACTGCAAAGGTCTAGTAGAATGGTAAGCTCGTGCCAAAGCGAAGGCTCCTAAACGCTTGCAGGTACACTGGTGACCCGAACGCCGCCCTTCAGTGCTTCAACCGAAGCCGACGTGATTTGGAGTGGGGTGAGCGAGCGATCTACAATATGATCGAAATCTGCCTCAATCCCGACAACGAGATTATTGGTGGAGAAGTGTTCGACCACTCATCCGATAACCCGTATGCTCCTGTGTCCGAGGCTATCAATATGCCGCTCAATTTAGCAATGGTGACACAGAGCGAGAAATGGCAGCCAAAACAGCAGAACGTTTCCTTAAGGTATGCTTCGTTGGTTCACTCCACAATGAGTTTTAAGGAGCTCCGCCACAAGCCAGGACTGGACTACAAGTACAAGCTGATGGAGAACTTCATCATGCTCTCCAGCTCCAACAAGTTGAATGTACAGCAAGCACTTAACAACTTCTTGGAGCTTATCGGCAGCGACGGATCGCTGGTTTGTACTTTCATCCACGTTAGCAACGTGATTTGTCTACGGTTTCAGGAAGGCGACAAGAACCTTAACGTGGGTGCCATTCTGGGATCAGCCCGTGCGTACATGCTCTTGAAGCAGACACCCAAGGCTAAGGCTCAGCTGAAACGCGTCGTGGCATACCCCTGGAGTCTGGAAGATGCCGACTACTTGCAACAATGTGAGTTTCCTGACACACTTCTCTAAAGGTTTACGGTTCCTCTTCGTTGCTTCCAGGCTGGTTACTCCTAGCCGACCTGTACATCAACCAGGGAAAGAGCGATCAGGCGACGGCCATCCTGCGTACCGTGCTCCAGCACAATGCGGTAGGTTGTCTGAATCTTTCTCATGCTATACGTGGCTTAGAGTGCCATAAAGGCATACGAGTACATGGGCTTCCTTCGGGAGCGGGAGCAGAAATTCGCGGATGCGGCTGCGAACTACGAAGGCGCTTGGAGGTTGTGCCGTCAGCGCAATCCCGCTATAGGTCCGTGCCACTAACCCGTCATCGATCTTAACCGAGTCTTTAGGCTACAAACTGGCATACAACTACTTAAAGTGTCGCAAGCTGTTCGACTGCATTGAAGTCTGCCATATCATTCTGCGTCAGTTTCCCAACTACCCGAAAATCAAGAAAGAGATTCTGGACAAGGCTCGAGCCAACATTCGCATCTGATTCAGCATGTTTCCTGGTCAAATAAATTATTTTGGATTACTAAAACTTAGCAGGCATTACGCATCTTCCTCGGTATGCGCTCTCTTGACTGTATTGTGCATATAAAAGGTAATTTTTTACAAGGCATCCTCAGTGCGGTAATGTTGCACTCCATGGTCAACTGGAACTGCATTAGAGACAAAGAATGCGATACAATGTGTCAAGTCTTCATTGCTGACAAAAAACTGCTGAAAGCATCCCGAATAACTGCAAATAACTCGCAGTTCCCAACTTGTCTACGAGACACAAGTCGCGCCTTTTGCGACGACAAGCCGCACCCGAACAAGCGCAAGTGCGCAAGGCATACAAGGAAGACGAGAACATTATTATCAGATATTGTTCATATGTCAGCACAATACTGCTTGTTTGAGTGAAAATTAAAAAATAACTTTCCAAAGATTAAGGTAGCTAGGCAATACATTTAACTCCTGGGAAATGGGATGCGTCGGAAGTCGGGTCGACATCGAAGCTGATGGTCGTCAGTACCACGAAATTAAGCAAATAGCGAGCGGGTGAGTGAACTTGCGCATGTCAGCATACCAGCGTCCAACCATCCGTGCTTTCAGCGGGTTCAGTCAAATAATTCTCGCGGAGGACCTCAGTAGCGGACGCAAGGTTGCTGTGAAACGAATCGCATGTCACTCGAAGCTGGAAGTGGGACGTGTACGACAAGAAATCCAAATGCACCGGATGTTCGGCAACGAGAAACATATCATTCCGCTATTAGGCGTCCAAGAAGAGGAAATGCTCTCTTCCGGCTCTCGTTTCTCGCTGGTCTTTCCTCTGTGCAAGGTTAGTTGCGCGGTCTTGCTAGTGCTTTTCATTCCTTTGTACAGCTCGGCAGCGTACAAGACGAACTCACACAGAGAAGATCGACCAGGGACTACGTGCCTCAGGAACGCGTCATTCGGTTGTTTCGACAGATGGTAGCTGCAGTGCAAGTAATGCATCGCTCCAGCGCACCGTTTGCACACAGGTATGCTCAGCCAGGAAGAGCGTCCGCAAATCCGTACAGAGATATTAAGCCGGCAAATTTTCTCTTCGACGCCAACGACTCCGTGCTGCTCATCGACTTTGGGTCGGTGACGCAGTGCCCCATCCACATCGGCGACGCTAGGCAGTCACAGATAATGTTGGACGAAGTCGCGGAGCTGTGCTCAATGCCGTACCGCGCACCCGAACTCTTCACCTGCGAAATAGGCTCTACCATCGACCAGAGCATCGACATATGGGTTTGCTTGTTGATCTTTAACGCTAACTTTTTACCATGCTTTAGTCTCTGGGATGCGTCCTATACGCACTGGCATACTTCTGCTCTCCATTTGATGAAGGTAGGCAAGAGCTGGATGGAAGCAGGGATGGGCGGGTCCCGCTCTCGGTCCCGGTCCCGGTCGTCGAAAAAATTCCGCCCATTTCAACTTTTTGACGGTCTGCCGCAGGCAGCGCACGCACCAAATTTGGGGCGAAATCATAGGAAATATAAGTCGAAATTTCGATGAAATCGCCTGCGGCGGGCTTAATTCCACGCGAATGTGGTCAGATGTGGACCATGACTGACCAACATTTTCGCAAATATGCTTCGAAATATGGAAATCCATGTACCTAGCCGCCCCGGTTTCAAGGCAAAAATTAACTGAAATCCCGGTCTCGGTCCCGGTGGTCCCGGTGGTTTCGGTCTCGGTCCCGGTCCCGCTCGTCGAAAAAATTCCGCCCAAAAATTCCGCCCATCCCTGGATGGAAGCACACCTGTGAAGGGCGCAACTTTTTCAGTGTATGAACGTGGCGACAGTATTGCTCTCGCGGCTCAATCTGCTCGTCTGAACTTCGATCCCCAAGCCCCGTAGGTTGCTTGCTTGGTATGAAAAAATACACCTAACAAGATTTAGTTTCGATCAGTCAGTCGTCGACCTCATCAGGTCTCTCGTCAGGGTGAACCCGTCGGAGCGCCCGAGCGTTGACACTGTCGTCGAGCAATTAAATGTAAACTTCATCTAACCTCACTTAATTGTTTTCCGTGTACTGCATTCCGATCTGAGAATTGTTTGGGTAAACCATCGAAGTCTTTCTGTTCGCATTATGCAACGGCGATGCAATAAAGGCGACTTCAGCCCTACCGGTAATTTTGGTTGACTTCAGCCCTACAGCTAAGCCCTACGCGCTAGTCGGTATTTGTTACAAGGTTAAGTTTCGGTTCGGCTACTATGATTTCGGGTTCCTTGCCATAGATTACGCATGGGTTTTTCGCATTTGCCTTTAGCGCTTGGTGCATGGTCGGCTCGTGTGACGGCATCCGTTACATGCGTACCCTTGAGTTTCAAGCATTCTCGAGGACGCGATCGAATCGCTGTTCATATCACTCGAGCAATGCTCCCTCGCAGTTTTGCTTTCAAAGGTAAACAAAAAGACATGGCGGTAATTGCTGATGTCGCGCGCTCCGGTTCCGGCTCAGCCACTTATTCCAGGCGTGCAGGCGAATACACGGCTGATCAAGTGGATCCAGCGGACGAAAGCTTTTTGTAACAACGCGCATAGCAGAAGCGAGTGTGTTTCCCGCAATTTTCCGCCACCAATATGGCCAGCGATGAGTATCAAACTGACCCTGGCTGGGTCTACCTACGACAACCGACCGACGTCTTGCTCAAGGTATGTTGCATAGCAGACCTCGCTACCAGAATAGGTATACGATTGCAGGAGCAAGCGGCGCGCAGGTTTGATAACTCCACTCACGTGTGGATATCGGATCCAAGCGAGGGGTTCGTAGTGGCCGAAATCATCTCGAAAGACGATGAACAGGTGGTCGTCAAAAAGTCCGATGGCTCAGAGGTACGTGGATAACTTGACAATATGGCTAGGGTACAGATGCTTCATAGGCATTATTTAGGCGACGGTTAAAAGGTCAGATGCGCAGGAGATCAACCCGGCGAAGTTCGAGAAGACGGAGGACATGGCCAACCTAACATTCCTGAACGAAGCCTCGGTGCTGCACAACCTACGACAGCGCTACCAGTCGATGATGATTTACGTAGGGCTTTCAAGAAGAGTGCACTACACTGTCACCTTTCTCTAGACGTACTCTGGACTGTTCCTGGTAGTCATCAACCCCTACAAAATGCTGCCCATATACTCCGAGTCAGTTGCCAGTATGTACGTCAACAAAAGAAGGAACGAGATGCCGCCACACTTGTTCGCAGTCTCGGACCTTGCCTATCGCAACATGATCACAGGTTCGCGGGCGGTGCCAAGGCCCTTGAAAGGCACCACATTTACAGATAAGGAGAATCAGTCGATGCTCATCACTGGTGAGTCCGGAGCCGGCAAAACCGAAAACACAAAGAAGGTCATCTCGTACTTCGCACGGATCGGAGCAACACCAAAGGAGCCGAAGGCGTCGAAGAACGTCCACTTCGCTGACCAAATCGTATGCTTGCTTCTGACGGCACGTGCACGACACTAACCAATCGTTGTAGGAACGATCCTTGGAAGACCAAGTAGTGCAAGCAAATCCTGCGATCGAGGCATTCGGCAACGGAGCGACAGTCCGAAACTATAACTCGTCTCGGTACGGAAAGTTCGTCCGAATTCACTTCAATACGGCTGGACGACTTGTTGGCGGCGACATTGAACACTGTATTCATTGATGTATTCTTTATGGGGTGAGCAAAAGTCCTTCAGACCTTCTGGAGAAGTCTCGCGTTATCAAGCAAGCGCCGGGCGAGCGATCGTTCCACATCTTCTACCAGCTCATGTCCAACAGCAAACTGAGACGTTAGTCACAAGCCGACGGTCGCAATTACCTCTAAGTTCCTTTAGATCAGTTCCTGCTCTCCAGTAACATCCGTGACTACCGGTTTGTGTCCCAGGCTGAGATTACGGTCCCGGGCATGGACGATACGGAGGAATGGAAGATTACTGACGTAAGTCCGCTAACATTTCCACTGTTTCTCATTCGGTGCATGTCCAGAATGCCTTTGACGTCATGGGCTTCACTGCGAGCGAGAAGAACGATTTGTACAAAACTTGTGCGGCCATCATGCATATGGGTATGTTGCCTAAGGCAAGTGCATGCTAGTGTCGACTCTAGGTCAAATGGAGTTCAAGCAGAAGCCTCGCGAGGAGCAAGCTGAAGTCGATAACATGACAGGTATGCTTGACAGAACTTTGACAACGGAACGACTTATTCAGCACCACAGAACGTGTGTTCGGTGCTTGGCGTTGACGCTGAGAAGTTCATTGCTGCACTACTGAAACCGAAAGTGAAAGTCGGCGGTGAATGGGTGTCGAAGGGTCAGACTCTGCAGCAAGTTGAGTGGTCCGTAGGGTCCTTGGCAATGGCCATTTACGCCAGAATGTTCATGTGGCTTATTCAGAGGTCTGCTTTTTTACTTGGGGCAATTCCTAGAAACATTGTTTAGATGCAATCGAACACTCTCGACATCTCTAGCCGACTCGGCAAACTACATCGGAGTGCTTGACATTGCCGGATTCGAAATTTTTGATGTAGGATGGCGTGCAAACGCCAAATACCACATATCTTTTAGAGAAACTCGTTCGAACAGTTGTGGATCAACTTCGTCAACGAGAAGCTCCAGGTTCCGCAGGATGACAGGCTAGACACTTAAGTAACGTGTTAAATTACAGCAGTTCTTCAACCACCACATGTTCGTCCTGGAACAGGAGGAATATCAGCGAGAAGGAATCAAGTGGGAGTTCATCGACTTCGGCCTCGACCTCGAGTCATGCATCAACCTGATTGAAAAGGTTGTTAACACCGTACTGACCCTTACCCATTCAAGTTTCAGCCGATGGGCATTGTGTCGATGCTGGACGAGGAGTGCATCGTGCCAAAAGCGACAGACATGACCTACGTGGACAAGTTAAATACGCAGCATCTTGGCAAGCATCCCAACTACCAGCGGCCAAAACCGCCGAAGGGCAAACAAGCACCGTCCCATTTCGCCATTATCCACTATGCCGGAACGGTTCGTATCAGTTAGTATGTATCACCTGCACGGTGCATTTAGGTCAACTACAATGCTGACTCGTGGCTGGACAAGAACAAGGACCCCTTGAACGATTCGGCGGTCTCTGTGCTGAAGACGGCAGACAAGAGCAGCTTAATCTACGAGATTTGGGCGGACTTCCAGACTGCTGTAGACCGCGAAGAGGAGGAGGCCCGTGGTCGTACGTCGGAAGTATGAAATAGTTCGCTAACATCAGGCACGAACGATACGTTCAGAGAAAGAAAGGCAAGGCGGCCTCCTTCCTCACCGTATCGATGATGTACCGGGAATCACTGGGCAACCTTATGACCATGCTTCACTCGACCCAGCCACACTTCATCCGGTGCATCGTGCCGAATGAGAAGAAGCAGAGCGGGGTAATCGACGCGGCCCTCGTCCTAAATCAGGTGAGCCGAGCCGCCGACTAGTCACCGTTAACTATACGTGCGTTTTAGCTGACGTGCAACGGAGTTCTCGAAGGAATTCGAATCTGCCGGAAGGGTTTCCCCAATAGGATGTTGTTCAGCGATTTCCGCTACCGCTATGCAATCCTCGCCGCATCGGAGGCATCAGATAAGGATATCGCTCAAGCCGTGAAGAAGATGCTTGACAAACTGGTGGACACTAAGAAGCTGCAAGTGGAGGAGTATCGTATCGGCAACACGAAGGTCCAGTTCGTATGTTTTTGTTCGTATGAACCCTCACGGTTTAGGTGTTCTTCAAGTCTGGCGTCCTGGCACGTCTTGAGGAGCTACGAGACGCAGCGCTTACTGCTAGCGTTGCACAGCTTCAGAGACAATGCCGATGGCACTTGGCTCAGAGGGACTATTACAGGCGTGCCTACGAGACGGAGTTTGTCATCATAATCCAGGAGAACGTTCGTCAATGGACTGCCTTGCGCAATTGGAGTTGGTTCCGTCTGTACACACGCCTGAGGCCACTCATGGCGGGGCTTAAAAAGAACGAGCAAGTGGAGGAACTTGAGAAGAAGCTCAAGGTAGGTAATTGGTCTGAACAATTATTGTAACAGGACGCTTTAGGAAACCGAAGAAGCGCACAGACAGCAAGAGGAAGCTAGGCGGCTACTAGAGTGCCAGCTTGCTGAGAAGAACAGAGAAGTGGACGGCCTGAAGGATGCCTTCGAGAAGGAGAAGCTAGCAAATGCCGAACGTCAACGGCAAATGGATGTAAGATTAGCATGCTGTGACTATGCGCTTTCTTTCGTATTCAGGACCTAAACAACGCACTCAACGATGAAAAGACCCGTGGCCAAAAGCTACAGCGAACACTCGAGGAGTCCAAAAGAGATGCAGATGTTAAGCTAAGTGCGCTGCAGAACCAGCTACTTCAAGAGAAGAAAATGATGGAAAACGCCATGAATGCCCAGGCCGCGCAGATTGAAGACCAGCAGCTGGCAATGCGCAAGCAGAAAGAAGACTTCGCAAAACTTCTTCAACAGAAAAAAGCGCAGGTAGGGCGCGCATAGAGGCACCGTCCCTATCTCTCAGTTTAGGAGCTCGATATGCAGGATTTCGTCCAACAAACCGAGTTGAAGCTAGCACGAGCTGAAGAACAAGCTAAACGTCTTTCGGAGGAGCTGGAGCAGAGCCAGGAGCGACTGAACTATGAGAAGCGTCAAAAGGAGGAGATCATAAAAGGTCACTACTA
>JNEY01000001.1:1596968-1625608 GCA_020875895.1 Aphelenchus avenae
CCCCCCCCTGACGTGAGCCGTGACGTGTCACGTCACGGCGCCGTTATCACGGCATCGAATTTTCGGTCAAAAATGCTTATATTCCGATATTTTATTTTTTTAAATCCTACGAACTTGCATTACTTCCGTTAAAACAGTGTTCGATGGCCACCTAGCACAGTAAATTGGGGGAAAATCTGTAAACAAACGAAACTACATCGTGAACTTATAAGAAATTTGGCGGTATTTCGTTGTAATTTTGCTAAAAATCACGTAACGGATGACGGCGCCGTTATGGGGGTACCCCCGTGACGTGATCCGTTACGTGATGACCCTCCCGTGACGTGAGCCGTGACGTGACACGGCATAACGTCACGTCACGGCTCACGGCACGTCATGGCCGACTATCTCTAGTTCCAAGTGGACCATTGTCAGCAAAATGCTTATTGCTTCGATTTAGACCGTCGGCAGTGGTAACGGGAAAATTATGTTCAGTGCCCAGCACCCGCTGGTCACTATAGACCGACGGATCAAGAGAATTTCGACATCGAACATTGTAACAAACAAAGTGTGATTTACTTTGCTCCAAATCGTACTCGCATAAACAATTAAGGTGCGCTCACCTGTCAACGAGAACTTATACATTCAAGTTGAAAACGCAAACTTGAGAGGGAACGAAGGCCTAAAGATGGATGCGCGTGCTTTCAACATCAGCGCCGCAACGGGGATAACCCTAAGGACCTCCGTGAGTGCACAATACAGCGTCGTTGCTTAACTCATGTCTTTAGACCGATGGATCGCTACGAGTAAATGCTCGTAGCGTCTACGCAGGCAACCAATGGAAACCGCTAGAAGTGAGCACTTCTCCTGCCCTGACTGCCTCTATGGACGCATACCGCCTCTGTATATGCATGACGACCCGACCGAAACTATTTCTCGTGAATGGAAATAAGCCTTGCACCGCTCAATCATCCGTATGCAAATAGAAAATAAACCGTTAAATTTTCCGAAACAACGCTAGCTCAGTGACTCAAGCAGTCTTCATGGCGCTGAGCCGACGCCCTGGCAACATTTTTTTCGTGTGCTGCTGCATGAGCGTCAGGATCAGGAAGTAAATGTCGGGAAAGTGATCCCGTACCGTACTGGTCACCGCTGTACCGTACCTACGGCGCCGTACTCCGTACCGTACAAAATTTTGTTGGGAGTCACATAAAACACAGACATTTGGAGAAGCGGATTGCTTTTATCGTAACAAACAAATGAAGTCCAACAGAGGAGGGCTCCGTTTAGGGAACCTAGCATTATTGCTTGGTGCGCGTTTAAGCGAGAACGTCGAGAAACGACCGTTTCATCCGAAACAGAGAAGTTGTTCGCTGGTACGGCTGCCGTACGACCCCATGCTCTATCGTACTGCCGTACTGGAGATCGGATGCGTACTGTCAGTACGGCACTAAGGGTACGGTACGCGTCGTAATACGGTACGGCTCCCGACCTTTATCTTGAGTAGATAGTTCCGATCTCTGGAAAGGCTGTAACGACTCTGGAACGTTTCTCAGACTGTTAGGTGCTAATGTGAGGACATGCGCCGCCATTGAAGCGTGAAAACCGCGCGGCTCGTTTTCAACCCGCAGGCGTGTTCGGACAGTGATGCATTGTTTTTCTCATCGAGGCGACTCCATGCCTACCGGAAGTACGAATCTGTCACATATTGATCCACTCTGACAAATTAAGTGATTGCCATGTCTCAAGTGCATTTTATGGCCGGAAGCGTAACCTTTCATGGCTTCTAAATTACCTATTTAGGTGTAGCTAAATCCGCATGGAGGACGAGCAACCTCAACAGCACAAGACCTCGATTTACACGGATACCGTTGGCGTCCGTGTCGACGGTGTGCAGTGTGGAAGCAGTGGGATTCAGTTATGCCCCGCACTGCTGGTACCGAGTCCGCAGCTGATACCACAGGCCGCTCGTCACATCTATAGTCGCCTTGCGGCAGCCGCTTCGCACATTGATGAGGGCATTCCCGACCTCCTTATCTCGCTCGTCTCAACGGGGAACAATTTCAGTTTCGAGGTAAGGAACACAGATTTGAGCTCATGCTTGCAAGAATACTTTTAGACGCACGAAGCCCTAACCAGTGCCCTATGTAGGGTGGTTAGTCAATGCAGCCTTTGGGCTGTTACAAGTGGCGAGAAAAGCGACCCCTTGTCCGAATGTCTGTCGGAGGCTACAAGGACGATGCTCACACATGTAAGTCATGCAATGATAAAAAAACGTGATGACACTGGAAGTTCAGGACGACTCAAGAGAAGAGACACTTGTGCTCGTCGTAAACTCCGTGGAAGTCATTCACCGAAATGAGGTGCCTATGGGCGCAGAGATAAAGCACATGACGGACGCGACGTACAATACTTTCTACTTTTTGTGGAATCAAACGGAAGTTGATCCCGAGGCATTGGCGCAATTTCGGACATGCGCAGCCGTTAAACTTGCCACACCTCCACCAGGTCAGCTGAGTTCATAAGCTCTAGTTCCCTTCCAACTTCGCAGCGTATAGCACTGCTAATCGGCGTCCTCGATGAGCGATCGCCATACTCCACACCGCAGACTCCGATCAATTCAAGCGCTCAAGCTATCATTTTGCCCAACTCTATGAACGCCACCGAGCGTTGCCCTTTGCCGATCGTGCTTTTCTGCGGATCTTCGTTAGCGTCGCTGACAGAGCTCCGCAACTATCTAGAATGTGGCGTGCCTGCTGTCGTCGTAGAGGTACCCTTGAAGCATACTTCTGTGTTTACTCAGGATTTAAGGACTCGAGCGAATTATGCTCAATCTTAAAAGGTAGGCTTACCCGCAGAATGGTTTAGTACGGCTAATTCAGTTGCCTTCGGACTGTACCGCAGTGCCGCCTTCCGACACGAGCGCCTTACTGCTTGGCTAAGTCGGGAACTGCGAGACGTGCCACACGAACACGACGGGGACGACGACAGGCTTAATGCCTTATCTGATATTTGTCGCATACTGCCAACGGCCACAGGCGAAAATCAACGACTGACTTTTGCATCCACCAGTGAGCTCCGGGACTCGCTACCTGAGGTGCTATCGGACGCCTTGACACGTAACGTCACCGATATAAATGGCTGGCGGAGGGTCATCCGGCTGGCTGCGAAGCTTGGCGTTTCAACGATGATTCGTTCAATTAACTTGGCGCCGGTGCTAACCGAAGAAGTAATTCCACTGCAAAAACACAAGGATAATATTGAAAATATAGGGGACCGAGGACTTGCTCTTGCACGCGCTAACTGCGGAGAGAATCCCTGTGCTTAGTGCTGTCCTTGATCAACGCGTCCCTACTCGGGTATCGGCGAATTTTCTCGTCCAGTGGCTGAACAGCAGACCGGATCAGAACTTCTTCAACTGCGTGGTCCTGGATCAGTGTCTATCAAGGCCTCCCATTCGAGACGAACTGGACAAATTTCTTGCGCAGGATTTGAACCTTTTACTCGTACGTGACCAATGGTGCACTGTTACAAAAGCTACATTTAGACAAGAAAATCCGCCTTTACGTTCACTACTCCGCTTCCGCTAGACCTTCTACTGCCGAGCCAAGACAGCGATGTCAATCTTCAAATGGTGGGCTTATGGGCGCTTTTGCTGCGACAATGTGATCTTGTCAAATGCATCTCGGCCTACATGTCAGAGCCCCTGGCATCCGCCCTAGCATTATCCTGCATCGCGGAAAATCTGTCTCGAGAGGTTAAATTCGCGTCTTTCTCAGATCACTGCTTCCGATTTCAGTGCCACGATCGATTCGATGCAAATGCACTTACTGAACTCAGCGAGTCGCTTCGGAAGGCGACACTGCTGGCGTTGGAAGAAGCCTTCGCAGAATCCCCTTCCCGGGTCTACGCAGAGCTTTGTCGTCCCTTGGATGCTTTCCGAAAAATGCCGNGACGGAGCACAGTACTGAGCCGTCCTTACACGTCACTGGGTTGCGCGAGAAGCGTCTCATTTCGCTTGTAATATGGCTGGTAATCCTCAGCATTCTAGCTATCGGAATATTCGTTGTAAGTATATGCAAACCTACTGCAATAGGACGTAGCGGTTTGGTTAGACAGCTACTGACGCATGCGAGTTATAGGTGAACGTAATGCTAATCCGCGTGTTGCAAATGAGCCGGCAGGGCATGCGCTCGGTGCGCATTCACCAGCATGAGGATCCCAAAACGGGGAAGGTGGAGAAAGTTGTACACTTTGCGGCACCTGACATCCACCTCGGGCACGTTATTGCCGAATCAGGACAGGTCGTAGGCCCAAGAAACGCTGACTTGAATATTGACGGATCAAGGGTAACCGTACACTGTTGCGTATTTCGCCTCACTCATCTTGTTTCAGCTAATACTGACCGGTAACGAAAACAGCACGAGATTCGTCCTGCAGGACGGGCTTTGCCGGTTCGAGAACATCGATCAGTTCCAGGTAGAGATAGTCGGAACACCCCCCCCCCCCGTGACGTGAGCCGTGCCGTGATGACCCCTCCCGTGACGTGAGCCATGTGATGGTACCCCCCCCCCCTGACGTGAGCCGTGACGTGTCACGTCACGGCGCCGTTATCACGGCATCGAATTTTCGGTCAAAAATGCTTATATTCCGATATTTTATTTTTTTAAATCCTACGAACTTGCATTACTTCCGTTAAAACAGTGTTCGATGGCCACCTAGCACAGTAAATTGGGGGAAAATCTGTAAACAAACGAAACTACATCGTGAACTTATAAGAAATTTGGCGGTATTTCGTTGTAATTTTGCTAAAAATCACGTAACGGATGACGGCGCCGTTATGGGGGTACCCCCGTGACGTGATCCGTTACGTGATGACCCTCCCGTGACGTGAGCCGTGACGTGACACGGCATAACGTCACGTCACGGCTCACGGCACGTCATGGCCGACTATCTCTAGTTCCAAGTGGACCATTGTCAGCAAAATGCTTATTGCTTCGATTTAGACCGTCGGCAGTGGTAACGGGAAAATTATGTTCAGTGCCCAGCACCCGCTGGTCACTATAGACCGACGGATCAAGAGAATTTCGACATCGAACATTGTAACAAACAAAGTGTGATTTACTTTGCTCCAAATCGTACTCGCATAAACAATTAAGGTGCGCTCACCTGTCAACGAGAACTTATACATTCAAGTTGAAAACGCAAACTTGAGAGGGAACGAAGGCCTAAAGATGGATGCGCGTGCTTTCAACATCAGCGCCGCAACGGGGATAACCCTAAGGACCTCCGTGAGTGCACAATACAGCGTCGTTGCTTAACTCATGTCTTTAGACCGATGGATCGCTACGAGTAAATGCTCGTAGCGTCTACGCAGGCAACCAATGGAAACCGCTAGAAGTGAGCACTTCTCCTGCCCTGACTGCCTCTATGGACGCATACCGCCTCTGTATATGCATGACGACCCGACCGAAACTATTTCTCGTGAATGGAAATAAGCCTTGCACCGCTCAATCATCCGTATGCAAATAGAAAATAAACCGTTAAATTTTCCGAAACAACGCTAGCTCAGTGACTCAAGCAGTCTTCATGGCGCTGAGCCGACGCCCTGGCAACATTTTTTTCGTGTGCTGCTGCATGAGCGTCAGGATCAGGAAGTAAATGTCGGGAAAGTGATCCCGTACCGTACTGGTCACCGCTGTACCGTACCTACGGCGCCGTACTCCGTACCGTACAAAATTTTGTTGGGAGTCACATAAAACACAGACATTTGGAGAAGCGGATTGCTTTTATCGTAACAAACAAATGAAGTCCAACAGAGGAGGGCTCCGTTTAGGGAACCTAGCATTATTGCTTGGTGCGCGTTTAAGCGAGAACGTCGAGAAACGACCGTTTCATCCGAAACAGAGAAGTTGTTCGCTGGTACGGCTGCCGTACGACCCCATGCTCTATCGTACTGCCGTACTGGAGATCGGATGCGTACTGTCAGTACGGCACTAAGGGTACGGTACGCGTCGTAATACGGTACGGCTCCCGACCTTTATCTTGAGTAGATAGTTCCGATCTCTGGAAAGGCTGTAACGACTCTGGAACGTTTCTCAGACTGTTAGGTGCTAATGTGAGGACATGCGCCGCCATTGAAGCGTGAAAACCGCGCGGCTCGTTTTCAACCCGCAGGCGTGTTCGGACAGTGATGCATTGTTTTTCTCATCGAGGCGACTCCATGCCTACCGGAAGTACGAATCTGTCACATATTGATCCACTCTGACAAATTAAGTGATTGCCATGTCTCAAGTGCATTTTATGGCCGGAAGCGTAACCTTTCATGGCTTCTAAATTACCTATTTAGGTGTAGCTAAATCCGCATGGAGGACGAGCAACCTCAACAGCACAAGACCTCGATTTACACGGATACCGTTGGCGTCCGTGTCGACGGTGTGCAGTGTGGAAGCAGTGGGATTCAGTTATGCCCCGCACTGCTGGTACCGAGTCCGCAGCTGATACCACAGGCCGCTCGTCACATCTATAGTCGCCTTGCGGCAGCCGCTTCGCACATTGATGAGGGCATTCCCGACCTCCTTATCTCGCTCGTCTCAACGGGGAACAATTTCAGTTTCGAGGTAAGGAACACAGATTTGAGCTCATGCTTGCAAGAATACTTTTAGACGCACGAAGCCCTAACCAGTGCCCTATGTAGGGTGGTTAGTCAATGCAGCCTTTGGGCTGTTACAAGTGGCGAGAAAAGCGACCCCTTGTCCGAATGTCTGTCGGAGGCTACAAGGACGATGCTCACACATGTAAGTCATGCAATGATAAAAAAACGTGATGACACTGGAAGTTCAGGACGACTCAAGAGAAGAGACACTTGTGCTCGTCGTAAACTCCGTGGAAGTCATTCACCGAAATGAGGTGCCTATGGGCGCAGAGATAAAGCACATGACGGACGCGACGTACAATACTTTCTACTTNTACGGAGCACAGTACTGAGCCGTCCTTACACGTCACTGGGTTGCGCGAGAAGCGACTCATTGTGCTTGTAATATGGCTCATCATTCTCAGCATTCTTGCTATCGGAATATTCGTAGTAAGTACATATATGCAAACCTACTGCAAAAGGACGTAGCGGTTTGATTAGACAACTACTGACGCGTGCGAGTTATAGGTGAACGTAATGCTAATCCGCGTGTTGCAAATGAGCCGGCAGGGCATGCGCTCGGTGCGCATTCACCAGCACGAGGATCCCAAAACGGGGAAAGTGGAGAAAGTCGTACACTTTGCGGCACCGGATATCCACCTCGGGCACGTGATTGCCGAATCAGGACAGGTCGTAGGCCCAAGAAACGCTGACCTGAATGTCGACGGCTCGAGGGTAGACGTACAGTGCGCTCTATTCACCTCATTCATCTTTTTCAGCTAATACTGACCGGTAACGAAAACAGTACGAGATTCGTCCTGCAGGACGGTCTTTGCCGGTTCGAGAACATCGATCAGTTCCAGGTGGACCGTTGTCAGCAAAATGCATATTGCTTCGATTTAGACCGTCGGCAGTGGTAACGGGAAGATCATGTTCAGTGCCCAACACCCGCTGGTTACTATCGACCGCCGGATCAAGCGAATTTCGACATCGAACATTGTGACAAACAAAGTGTGATTTACTTTGCTCCAAATCGTACTCGCATTAACAATTAAGGTGCGCTCGCCTGTCAACGAGAACTTATACATTCAAGTTGAAAACGCAAACTTGAGAGGGAACGAAGGCCTGAAGATGGATGCGCGTGCTTTCAACATCAGTGCGGCAACTGGGATAACCCTAAGGACCTCCGTAAGTGCATAATATAGCGTCGCTGCTTAACTCATGTCTTTTTAGACCGACGGATCGCTACGAGTAAATGCTCGTAGCGTCTACGTCGGTAACCAGTGGAAGCCGCTAGAGGTGAGCACTTCTCCTGCGCTGACTGCCTCCATGGATGCATACCGCCTCTGTATATGCATGACGACCCGACCGAAACTATTTCTAGTGAATGGAAATAAGCCTTGCACCGCTCCATCATCCGTATGCAAATAGAAAATAAACCATTAAATCCAGAAAGCAAAGTAGCCCAGTGACTCAAGCAGTGCTTATGGCGCTGGAGCCGATGCCATGGCAAAAATTTTTTCGTGTGCTGCTGCATGTTCGTCAGGAACATGAATTAAATGTCGGGAAAATGATGCCATACTGTACTGGTCACCACTGTACTGTACTCCGTACTCTACAATATTTTGCTTGGGAGTCCGATAAAACACAGACATTCGCAGAAACGGATTGCTTTTATCGTAACAGACAAGTGAGGGAACGTAGCCTTACTGGGGATCGGATGCGTACTGTCAGTACGGCACTAAGGTACGGTACGCGTCGTAGTACGGCACGGCTCCCGACCTTTATCTTGAGTAGATAGTTCCCATCTCTGGCAAGACAATAACGAATTTCTAACGTTTCTCATACTGTTAGGTGCTAATGTGAGGACATGCGCCGCCATTGAAGCGTGAAAACAGCGCGGCTCGTTTTCAACCCGCAGGCGTGTTCGGACAGTGATGCATTGTTTTTCTCATCGAGGCGACTCCATGCCTACCGGAAGTACGAATCTGTCACATATTGATCCACTCTGACAAATTAAGTGATTGCCATGTCTCAAGTGCGTTTTATGGCCGGAAGCGTAACCTCCCATGGCTTCTAAATTATTTAGGTGTAGCATAAATCCGCATGGAGGACGAGCAACCTCAACAGCACAAGACCTCGATTTACACGGATACCGTTGGCGTCCGTGTCGACGGTGTGCAGTGTGGAAGCAGTGGGATTCAGTTATGCCCCGCACTGCTGGTACCGAGTCCGCAGCTGATACCACAGGCCGCTCGTCACATCTATAGTCGCCTTGCGGCAGCCGCTTCGCACATTGATGAGGGCATTCCCGACCTCCTTATCTCGCTCGTCTCAACGGGGAACAACTTCAGTTTCGAGGTAACGAACACAGATTTGAGCTCATGCTTGCAAGAATACTTTTAGACGCACGAAGCCCTAACCGGTGCCTTATGTAAGGTTGTCAGTCAATGCAGCCTTTGGGCTGTTACAAGTGGCGAGAAAAGCGACCCCTTGTCCGAATGTCTGTCTGAAGGCTACAAGGACGATGCTCACACAAGTAAGTCCTGCAATGAGCAAAAAACGTGATGACACTGGAAGTTCAGGACGACTCAAGAGAAGAGACACTTGTGCTCGTCGTAAACTCCGTAGAAGTCATTCACCGAAATGAGGTGCCTATGGGCGCAGAGATAAAGCACATGACGGACGCGACGTACAATACTTTCTACTTTTTGTGGAATCAAACGGAAGTTGATCCCGAGGCATTGGCGCAATTTCGGACATGCGCAGCCGTTAAACTTGCCACACCTCCACCAGGTCAGCTGAGTTCATAAGCTCTAGTTCCCTTCCAACTTCGCAGCGTATAGCACTGCTAATCGGCGTCCTCGATGAGCGATCGCCATACTCCACACCGCAGACTCCGATCAATTCAAGCGCTCAAGCTATCATTTTGCCCAACTCTATGAACGCCACCGAGCGTTGCCCTTTGCCGATCGTGCTTTTCTGCGGATCTTCGTTAGCGTCGCTGACAGAGCTCCGCAACTATCTAGAATGTGGCGTGCCTGCTGTCGTCGTAAGAGGTACCCTTGAAGCATACTTCTGTGTTTACTCAGGATTTAAGGACTCGAGCGAATTATGCTCAATCTTAAAAGGTAGGCTTACCCGCAGAATGGTTTAGTACGGCTAATTCAGTTGCCTTCGGACTGTACCGCAGTGCCGCCTTCCGACACGAGCGCCTTACTGCTTGGCTAAGTCGGGAACTGCGAGACGTGCCACACGAACACGACGGGGACGACGACAGGCTTAATGCCTTATCTGATATTTGTCGCATACTGCCAACGGCCACAGGCGAAAATCAACGACTGACTTTTGCATCCACCAGTGAGCTCCGGGACTCGCTACCTGAGGTGCTATCGGACGCCTTGACACGTAACGTCACCGATATAAATGGCTGGCGGAGGGTCATCCGGCTGGCTGCGAAGCTTGGCGTTTCAACGATGATTCGTTCAATTAACTTGGCGCCGGTGCTAACCGAAGAAGTAATTCCACTGCAAAAACAAGGATAATAGTGAAAATATAGGGGACCGAGGACTTGCTCTTGCACGCGCTAACTGCTGAGAGAATCCCCGTGCTTAGTGCTGTTCTTGATCAACGCGTCCCTACTCGGGTATCGGCGAATTTTCTCGTCCAATGGCTGAACAGCAGACCGGATCAAAACTTCTTCAACTGCGTAGTCCTGGATCACTGTCTATCAAGGCCTCCCATTCGAGACGAACTGGACAAATTTCTTGCGCAGGATTTGAACCTTTTACTCGTACGTGACCAATGGTGCACTGTTACAAAGCTACATTTAGACAAGAAAATCCGCCTTTACGTTCACTACTCCGCTTCCACTAGACCTTCTACTGCCGAGCCAAGACAGCGATGTCAATCTTCAAATGGTGGGCTTATGGGCGCTTTTGCTGCGACAATGTGATCTTGTCAAATGCATCTCGGCCTACATGTCAGAGCCCCTGGCATCCGCCCTAGCATTATCCTGCATCGCGGAAAATCTGTCTCGAGAGGTTAAATTCGCGTCTTTCTCAGATCACTGCTTCCGATTTCAGTGCCACGATCGATTCGATGCAAATGCACTTACTGAACTCAGCGAGTCGCTTCGGAAGGCGACACTGCTGGCGTTGGAAGAAGCCTTCGCAGAATCCCCTTCCCGGGTCTACGCAGAGCTTTGTCGTCCCTTGGATGCTTTCCGAAAAATGCCGCTCCCTCAGTTGGCTTATCAGGTGCAGGGAATCTCACGTTGAACGTCGTCACATTGGAGGCTCTTGTAGACGAACGCCAAAGAGGTCGTCGCACACGAGTCTTCTCAGCGATGGGTAGATCGATGGCTATACGGCGATGTCCGATTCCTTAACATCGTCTCTGCGCTGACCGTTCCTCGGTGGCTCAAAACAAGTCTATGCGCCGTTTTGCTTATACCCTGCTTCTGGTGGCTAACCGCACAGAACAACAACAAGAAACGGACTCATCACGCGACTAGTCCGTCAGTGGCTCTGTTGGAAAACGGCCGACAGTCTAAGCGTGTTAGGACGTCGTCTACGTTTAGGTAGGACCCTATGTCGCAACGTACGCTCCCTTAAAATGTTTCAGTATGCACTCGGGTAAGAGCGGCCTGATGCACGATGATACCGGCATGACCTCGAGAGACGAGCGCATCACGTTGGCCAGCAGCCATAACATGTTGAATATTGACCGAGAAAGCCCGCAGAGTATGCCGCACGGAGATCAGTTCATGACGGCGAATGAACTCGACTCTTTCATGCAGCAAAGCGAGCCTAACCTTGGAGGTAGACCAGGGTCTGCGTCGCAGTCCAATCGCAATCGGAGGCATAACCTTCGCTACAAGGTTGGAAGCTTGGAGACGATTCAACGCTTTTACTCAACGCCCTACACCAAATACTGGATGTCGTTCTGGTTCCGCGTAATGTACCTCCTGTTCTTTGCTTACCAAGTGATTCACAGTTAGGTCATTGTGTACATCAAGCACGTTCAGGTGAGCCTTCCTGGCTGTGGAAGTGTCAGTCTCGATCTCTCGTTGTGGATATGGAGTTTCGTTTGGTTGTTGGAAGACTGCTGGGTGCTGAGTGCACGCCTACGGCGCACATCATGTCGGAAGGTCAGTAGGTTATTTCTAAAGGATGAGGTGTACCTAACTGGTGGTGGCCAGGGTGTGGTATTGTGGGAGAAGACTCGACGGTAATTATTTAATTTAGATACCCTGGAGGACTGCCAACGTAATCATACAGTTCTTCTTCCTTTTATTGTTACTGGTGATTAACTTTTCTACGATGCTTCCTATAAAGGTATGCTATTGCACGGCATGCGTACCGTGACTCAATCTGCACTGTTCAGGCCATTGTCAACGCATATGGCGCTAAAGCCATCTGGCTTGCTTTTCTGGCCTATCAGGTCCACGCGACGTTATTTTCCTACGGACCGTTGTCAAGTGGCCTCGGTCGACTTCTGATCCGCATCAGAACAGCTTTAGCACGAGATTTTCTTCAGTTCGGAGTTCTGCTAGTTTTGTTTAATATCAGGTAACAAAGCCTAAGCCGTCGTAAGGTTGTGACAGCAACGTTTTCAGTGCATCCATTGCCCTGAAGGCACTACTGCACCCAGACCTGACTCCAACGCTTTCGAATATGGGTCATACTGCATCCTGGACATGGTTGTCGTTCGTTGCGACAGATCTGTCAATAGGCGTGCCGTCGGAACAGTGCCGTCTCACTACCGTGTCCGAAGTTAGAGATCGGTGCAACGCTCTAGGCGGCTATGCGGACCCGCATTGCCCAGCTCAGAGCTTAGTCGGACATGGATTGTTGCTTATGCTCGTCGTGCTCCTGAAGCTGCTCTGTTGGCCCATTCTATTTTCACTGATTACAAGACGCATGCTTATATCGGACACCGAAGTCGAACAATTGTGGAAGTAGGTCTTGGGTTTTCAAGACTCTTACAACTTGAGCTTATACCTAGGTTCGAAAGGTACTCGCTGACGCTTGACTTCAGGTGAGTGTTTTCCAAAACTTGAGGTAACACATGCATAATACAAGCGAGTAGGCTCAGTGCCACTCATTTGAATTTTAGTTTGCGACCTTGCCTGCCTCCACCACTAACCCCATTGTTCTTCCTCGGCATTAGTTGCTGTCAGATGGGCGGATGCTTCTCAGGCCTGTTCCTGCAGGGCAGCTCCGCGTCTTTGTGTCATCCTGACATTGCATCGACTAGCGATAACCATGCGAATCATGCTACGAGGCGCTTCAAGAACGTCTACCGTAACCCATCCGTACGTTCAAATCGAAGTAACTTTGTAAGTTCGTGTTCGCAGGTACCAATGGCTCCAGCAGAACATCAAAGCTATTGGAGGCAACTCGCAGTGCGGCTGTGGAAGAAGCATAACTTACACATCCAAGTGCCATGCAGCGTACCGTCAGAAGCGTCAAAGATGCAGGAGAAGCTGCAGTTTCTCATTGCTTCCGGTGATGCGCTGTACCACGGCATCGACGAGGATGTGGTCGCCGCCAAACAAGACACAAATGGCATTCCCCGAAGCGTCGTTGACATAAAGCGCCGTCCGTGGTCACTGCTTCTTCCGCATTATTTTCCTCCGCGTTTTTCAAAGGAAGCCCATGCATTCCCAATCGAGATGCAGCGTAGTGTTGACGAAGACTCCGAAAGCGTAAAGCAATGCATGAAGCGCGACCGCCTACCATTCAAGACTTTTCAGAATCTGATCGAGTTAACCAAATATTGGCGCCAGCGAAAGCTCTCGGAGCTAATGCACCCAGGCAGTCATCGCAAGCTGTTGCTCTCCAACCAAGGCCTTCCACTAAATCCGCATGGGCGTACCGGACTCGCTGGACGCGGGAATTACCTGCGGTTTGGACCAAATACCGTCTACTTTTATGCTATCCTACAAAAGATTAAGAATGAAACAAGGGTACGCGATTATTATATTAAGGTCTTTTGAACACGGGGCCATGGAAAAACAAGCCCGTAATATTTCAGGTCATAACGACAAGCACTGGCGATCTCCCGTCAAAGTGGCGGTACGGGGTGGCACGGCCTGACGAGTTCCTAAGCTTCATTTTGACTGAAGCTAGTGTCCCGGACGGTGAGGTACAAACGATGTCTTCAAGAGGCCATCTTCAAGTGGGGCATGCCGAAGGCAGAGTGGCGCATGTCACTATGGAACCACTGGAATCTGAGGAAGACACGGACAACGCCTGGAGCGAGGCCGACGTATGGGCAGCGAATCTCAGGTTGAGTCATTCGGCCAACAATTTTAAAATGTTCCCATTTAGTGGAATCACTGGTCTTAAGGAGTCTTTGGCTGGTTACGAGTGGCAGCCTATCAACTCAGACATGATTTCTCCAAAGTGCCGCCACTTCGTTGCCAATGCTGTGCGAGCGTTTAATATTTGACGCTTTCATTGTGCTTCCGCATCACATCACGAAAATATTAATTACATCGGACTGAATGTAAATGTGAAAGCTGCTGTCGTCACTAAAGTTATGCAAAGCGGGGGAGGGGAAACTCAAGAAGGTGAGAGAACAATGGAAGGAGGTGGTCGACAGGGGATTAGACGTCAGGAAGGCAATTACCTCTTCGGAGCATTTCAAGTTTTCTGGCGTCATTGTGACTTGCCACTTCCCGCATAAACTCTAGTGTGTCATCACTAAAGTTCACGACGGGTTCACGGTCGGTAGGCAAATCCCGAGCGGAAGAACGGCTGCTATTGCGCGAAATCAGGGTCAGGTGAGTTTGTCCGAACGGCATTCGCCTCCTGGATATCCGTCCGGAGGCGCGCTTCCTCCCACTAGCGTCATCCTTAATCCAAGCGCGGGCATTCGAGGATTGCTGCGATTTGCTGCCGAAAATTTGTTCCGGTCTAACAGCAATTGCAGATGTTTGAAGGTCAGCGGCGATTACGAACGGCTGAAGAAAACCTAATCCAATTCGATCGTTGACCACTGGTTAGACTTTCGTCCTAAGAGCAGAACGGATGCTCTCCTGGGCACCATTGGAGCAGCCGTGGGCAAACCTCTGCGCTAAGTACTGTCGATTCGTTGCCAGGTAGTAAAGCATCGGCTGTGTGTATTACGAAAAGGTTTCAGACATCCATGGCCTTTTATTATTCTGCCAGTGCTTCTTACAGCCTTGCTGTCTACGGGTATTGTCTTCCGCTTCAAAGTTGTACGCGGCGTCCATTTCCTCTATGCGCCTCTCGATGCTCCTTGGAAGGCAGAAGAGGATGTCTTCCGTCGTCTTTGGGCTGCGGACGACAATCGTTTCTACCCAGGTATAACTTTGCTTCGTGAAACACGTTCAAGAACTTGATCGTGCCCATAAAAAGGTTTAGACAAAGATGTACTACTGCGCAAGGGAATTTACTTAATCGTTTCCGCCAAGGACGGTGGCAGCGTTCTCCGACCAGGACTGGCTAGCGAGCTGATCACTTTCCTCGACTGGGTGACCAACATCACTTTCACGTCATCGAAAGGCACATTCTATTCGTACGCAACAATTTGCATGCGACTACCAAGTGGCGAGTGCTTTGCAAACGAACAGGCTAGATTCCTTGCGGAAGCTTTTGCTCAAGGTCATCAGGCAAGTGTATGCGGGATGCGATAAAAACGCACATTGTCGATTAGAAACTGCTGAATGTGTCTTACCCGATCTACACCCCGAAGTTTGCCACCGAAGCATTCGACCTATCAAGTACACTGGGTGGTATAGAAATGGACTCACCGAATGGGACCGTCACCGGTGCTAAGCTCTGGCTACTAATGTTCCAGTTAAAACAGTCTGCGGGCCTCGCCGACCTAAGCACGTGTGTTTACCTAAACCCGTAGTCGAACGATCTAGTCTGCTACATTATCGGTTTAGTGACTTCGAGCTCACGCTGAGCAAGACGATATGCGATGGCCTCATTCCAACAAAGCACTTGGATGTCTTCTACTACCATTCAGAGACATTTGACCTGGAACTAGCAGAAAATGCAGTACGAGTTGCCCCGCGGTACGTAAATAGTTAAATAGTGGTGATTCCTATATTGCATGCACCGCGTTGGCTGCATAAATAATGCGAAGACATCCGTCACTTTTAGGTTTGCGACCACTTTTACTATCCTTGTTATCTTCTCAGTTCTGTGCACGTTCAACATCACTTGGCTGAGAATTCCCTGGGCGCAGCGAGCCTTCTGGTTTCCCGTGGTGGACTGGGTTGTATCGAAGCCGTTGCTCGGGATCGCAGGTGTACTTACGACGCTAGCTGCTATTGTGTCCGCTTGCGGGCTTCTGCTCTGGCTTGGAGTGACCTTTGTGGACATTTGCAGCGTCATGCCGTTTCTAAGCCTCAGTAAGTCGTTAATTACTAAAACGGTAATGATACGTTCCGTCTTATTGACCCTACAAAACACATAACCCCCTAGCCATCGGAATCGACGACACCTTCCTCATCCTGGCTGCATGGCACGAAACGAGTAGGAAGCAGTCGGTGGAAGACCGAGTCGAAGCAGCCATGCGACATGCCGCAGTCTCGATCTCAATCACATCGCTGACGGACGCGCTCGCATTCTTGATCGGTGCAATAGCTCCCCTACCTGCTGTCATATATTTTTGCTACTACTCTTGTGCCGCAATATGCTTTATCTACCTCTACTCCATGACCATCTTCGTCGCTGTATTATCGGTTCAAGGGCGCTGGGAGCAGGAGAACCGCAATGCGCTTACGCACCGACGAACCCATTCACTCGAAGAAGCAGGTATGCTTTATCCGATTTGTTCGTGCTACGTCATAGTTGTAGAGAAACACTCACTATGGACGTTCATAACAAACCTTGGCAGCAGGCCTCATTGCCAATCTTCATCAACGTCTCAGAAGGCACTTTGGTACCAACGGTTCTTCGCCGATTCTTATGTGCCATTCATTTGCAACCCGATAGTGCAGCTGCTGGCAGCAAGTAGTTTCATCGCCTACATTACAATCGCATACCTTGGTATTCGAAACGTCGTCGTTGGATTTGATGTAAGCTGCTAGCGAGCGGGCCGTGGTAGCCAATACCCCTGTGAGCTTACAGCTCATAAATGTGCTCACGGAGGATTCGCCGGCCAAGCGCTTCATCGAGCTGCGTACCGAATATTTTCGCAGTGAAGTGGACAAGCTGGACGTGGCCATACTTCGTCCTCCAAATATGGGCAACCGATCTCGAAGGGACGGGTTTCTACAAGCCCTGAACCAACTTGAAACCACCGACTGCTCAGCTGGACGGTCGGGAACCGACTTTTGGTTTTTCCGATACCAGGACTATTTCGCCACGCTAGGGTTTGGGCCGTTCACAGAGGACTTGGACGAAGAAGAAGCAGTGTTCAATGACAACCTAAAGCCCTTCCTGCTCAGCCACCCAAAGTACGCTTACGATGTATTGTTCCACGCGAACGGTTCGATGGAGGCGTTCCGCATGTCTTTGCAGCTGGCGAACTACGGGAACAACGAGACTGTCCTCCATTGTGCAAACCAGATCAGGTATGCTATAACGTAGCCCTGGGCATGCGTATGTAGCGATGCGATGTGTCAGGGGCATATGCGAGCAATACCGAACTGAATTCGACATGTACACGTACTCGCCAATGTGGAACTTGGCTGATCAGTTCCAAGTGATGTGGCCACAGACTTGTCAGGATCTCTACATTTCAATCGGTATTTTGTTTTGAAGCGTCGTTTCATGTAGCGTACGACCTAGCCGTGATGGTCCCCATTTCGTTGCTGATGATACCGCAACCCTTCTGCGCCATTGCGATCGCTCTTAGTATATCTTCTATCGGCTTCGGTGTCATAGGGTTTATGACATGGTGGAGCGTCAACTTGGATGCTACAAGTAAGTGCTGATTTGACGCAGGTAGCGTCATTCTTCTGCATTTTAGGCATGATAACGATTGCCATGAGCGTAGGGTTCAGGTGGGTATAGAAGTGATTGCAGAATCGCACTGGTTGCGTATGCGTCCTAACATGGACACACCTTTAGCGTCGACTTTGCGGCTCACATAACTTACGCCTACATGACGGAAGCTGCTGCTAACAACTACGTGAAGCCGTAAGTGCTAGCCCGTACAGCAACTCAGTTGCTTGCTAGTATTACATTCACTACATCCTTTTGTCGTCTAACACCATTTTTAGGACACCGTACGAACGCCTACGGACATCATTGTCCTCAGTCGGATGGCCTATTGTCCAGGCGTCCCTGTCCGTGCTCCTCGGCATTGCCACACTGGCAACTGTGCATACCTACATAGTACAGACATGCTTTAAGACTGTGCTCCTAGTCATTATATTCGGTAAGTAGGACAAAGGGTGCGTGCCAACTGAAAGCCCTTTAGGCACTGTGCACGCACTTCTGTACCTGCCACTGACGCTGATGCATACACATCGCTGTTGTAACTTACTTTATAAATGGGTTAAATGTCAGCCTAAAACATGATCTATCGTTCTTTATACTTGTCGTATGCGGGTTTCGTTCGGTGAAATAAACCGTGGTCTCATCAAAATACGTGGGCAAAAAAGTAGTAAGGGAGCGTCCAGAAATTATGTAATCATTACAGGAGGGAGGGAGGGGGTCGGACCTCCGGGGAATTCAGTGCAAAAATTTATTACACCCCGTGGAGTGGAGAGGGAGGGAGGGTTAAAAAAAGGGCGATGTAATGGTTACATAATTTCTGGACGGTCCCCAAGGTATGTACGTGCCATTAGAACCGTTCCAGTAGTTACAGAGCAGTGCTTTTCGATGAGTATGGCCGACATGTGAAGTCTCTGTCTAGCGAGAACAGGTGTCCTTAACTCTGGAAGGAAGTGTGGGTACAAGTTGTGTGTAACTGATACTGGTGCCAAGAATGCCTTGCAGAGCAAGAGGTCGTTTCAATCCATTTAGGCAACAGGTTCCAGCTTTCTGGAACACTACTTGACCCCACAACGAATGCAGGGCTCTCCTCACATCTCCTCACAACAAACAGATACGGCTGAAGAGAATGCCCGGCGCCGGCCCTGCGGGCACGCGCGAGTCAAGAATGCCGCTGGAATTGATTTCATGTGTTGGTGGCGTAGTGCGGGAAGCCGTTTTAAGTCATAGCGGTCCCTTTGGCCATCCGGCTCGCGCCAGTCTCTCCTGGAGAGGCTCAAGCGCGCTACCACATCCATTTCCGGTTGAGTCTCGTCCACCCTTTTGCCTGCCTCGCTGCCTCGCGAGAACACTTTTCACACATCCGGGCGTACCGCTTTTGGGCGATCTTACCTATCCGCACGGCTACCGCATTTGGCCAGAGCGGAACAGAGGCAGGCGACTGACAAATACCACTTTAGGGTTGTCAATGCCTTGCTGTCCGCGTTGAGCAGCGCAACAATGCATAAATCAACGAGCGGTACCGTAAGTCTTTTCTTCAAAAGTCTAGCTTAAAACGCTGTGTGTGACATGAGGTTTTTCGGGAAAACCACATTTTACTTTGTAGTTCGGCCCTCTATTCGTCACTGTTTCAATAATCCACGGCCCCTCTAACAGGGGTATCTAAAATTAACTGGGTGGGACTTATCAGAGGAAATACTGTGTCTTCTTTTGTTGTGTGCACATAATCCGAAATCTCGGTCGTTCAGGCGGCCGATGATTCTCAAGTGGTCTCGAGAAGCGACATCGGCAAACGTGTTGTGGTGAACGGCAACTACAAAGGGATCCTTCGATATATCGGTAACGTCATCGGCAAGGACGGCGTATTCTGTGGTGTTGAGCTGGACGAACCCGTCGGTCGCCACGATGGAACCCATAATAGTAACAGCTATCGGATTGTGCGAGACTTTGACTGTATTCTTTAGACATTGCCTATTTCACCTGCGAACCTCTGCATGGCATCTTTGCCCCGACGTATAAAGTACAGGTGGAAGGCGGTGGTCGTCGGCAGGCAACTGCACCGAAGCGGCCAGACGTATGTTCTAGCTTGTTACTTTAGACCGAGTGCAATTCATGAAGCGACGCTAACAAATCGTTTGCTTTGACCCAATCCCAGTGGCTAACATTTGAAGTGGCACGAGCGTTCGCAGGGCTAGAAACGTAACTGACGCACAAGAATACTTATTTTGGTACATACAGTGTTTGATTTCAATCAGTACGTGACCCTCAGGGACATTATCCTTCCGACACACAGTTCCTTTTTTTCACGCAGTAGTTTTTTAAATTAATTTTGGCACTAACAACAGGTGTGTGCTTGTGTTGCGAAGCAGTTGTAACCGAGTTACGAAGTGAACTTCGACATTTCAGAAGCTGATCAAATCGTCAATTCCGGCATTCAGCGGACGATGTGAACCTGGAATGGACGTCAGTTTGATGTCCACCACTTCGACGCTGTCCCTCATGGAGAACTCGTTTGTGAGTCTTCGCACTGATGTCAACCACGCCAGGGTGCTGGGGCATCGTATCAAAATTTTTAAAACCCTAACACTGACTGACCTTTGCACCTGAATTGCGCTCAGTGGGCCCTTTGTTATTGCGCTTGCTTTCTTTGATTTCCTGGCCGCACTGCAGGCGCCTACTTCTCACATGATCAATTGCGGCAACCGGTCGAGTGTGCATTAGACATTTCACCTCGCAGTAATACCTGCGATCCTATCCCTACGTCGCTTACCGAAACGCATTTAGGCCGCGTCAACTTCATCGGAGGGATTTGAGATGGACGATATGATGAACTCCACGGTCTCTCATACAACATACATCGTCACTCGGCGCAATGTAAGTTTCTCAGTAAAAATCACGAACGTTCGGCCTAATAATTGGCCGCTATTCACATCTGGAGGGTGTCAATGTCGTTAGTTTTTGTCAATGGCGGCCCGCCGGAATGATTGTCCGTCCCACGCTGGCCGGCTTCTTTTAAGCGCCACTTCACACAATAACCACTGGCCAGTTGTTTATGACTACAGCAAGCTGGCCGCGATTAAAGTGATTGATTAGTGACAAACTGGACAAACGATTGTGCGGCATCAGTCGGCGGGCGGAGGAGCCAACTTACATGACTCCCGGTGCTTTAGGACGGCCTATTGCTCAGCGATATCGAGGCACCGAAGCCGCTGCTCATCATGGACGAGGAGGACGATCTCAACCACAACTATGACGGATTGCTTTCGAACGGATTTGAATCAGACGGTATGTTCTTCTTGCTTGTTTACCTTACATGCGTAATGATACAGGCTACTTTGAGCTTACCCGGCTCAACACTGAATGGCAGTTAATGAAAAGTTAAACAGATTTAACAGACAGCGCCTGCGCTCTGTATTTCTAGGAGTTTCGGCAAAGTAGGGACGCCACCCTGTCAGGCAGGCCGTAGCGTCTTTCATTGATCACCAACAACTCTTCCCACTTACAAGTGTCCCTCGGGGAATTATTATTGGGAGTCGCGCGAGTATCGAAAACATAAACACCCCGCAAGATGTTCCTTGCGGACTTGTTGCCGCTTCCTTAAAAGTGTTGCATTCCTCGTCCCAGGTTTAGACCCTTTTCCCATGGCCACTCGTTATACCCGCTGATTTTAGTCACCACAAGCATGGTTCTGGATAAAGCGTCCGTGGACGTTCGGCTGCTTCCCGTCGTGGACTCGGAGGAAGAGGTGTCCACGCCACTTGTGGACGCCTCCAATAACATTCTCTCGTTTGCTCTTGCCAATCAAGCGGCGACTAATACGACGACCAACGCGTCGGACAAGCCATTGCCGCCGCAGCCGCAGAACCAGGCGCCCGATCAAAGCACTACCGTCCTCAACGCTCCGTCCCCAAGTGCGAAGTCGGAGAGCGAGAAGAGCGAAAAAGTGAGTCGTAAAGGACGGTGGGATATCACTTTCCCACCGACCGGAACGGACAACGAGCGTGAGGGTTAGCTGCGCGCGTGAGCACCTAAGAGTCTTCAGTCTTGGCAGGACACGGACTGACGCTCTCAATCCGTGTCACGGTCACTTGCTTTCCTGGCGCTGATTTATTTTTTTCTGATCATTCGGTTTCAAAGCTCTAGAAATTACGTCTAAATGCGTAATGCCGGCCATCACTCGGCGCATGCGTGAACAATGCTTGCTGAAGCCGACCACTACCGAAGCTGAGAGTAATGCTGACACTCTGCCAATGAGAGCGCGCTTTTTGGCTTAATTTGGATTTCGTTGGATGCGAGGCATGCATGACTTACCTTCTTCAGGCTCTTAATTGTCCAAGGTTCCGGTCAACAGGACCTGTGTCACAACGGTGTTGGACCATTTTGTGGTTTTTTCTTTGTCTAGCTATTTGAACTTGGGCATTTTGCATCCAAGCTTGTGTAGCGAATACTTCCTGTAGGAACAGTTGTGGCCTCCGTAGCGTTCGTTCCGTTTGACCGCTATCGTACGAAATTGATATGTAACGCGATATTTTAGGGAAGCGACAAAGGGAAGAGTCCTCGCACAGAGAAAGCGGTGGATCCAGCAGCTGACAAGAATAAGAAGAAGCATCGAGTGAGATCTGGTTACCGATATTGCTGACCCACCCTCGCTTTAGCCGTCCCTCATGGAGGCCATCGCAAGTTCTCCGGCACCAGCTCCGCGTCCTCCAAAACCACCATCGAAGAGTCAGCTGATGATGGAGCGGCTCAAGGCCAGCATAGAACAGGACAAGAATCGTCCCAAGAAGGAGGTCAAGTCTCGACTTGGCTTCGCCGGAGCCACCCCGGCAAACGGAGAAGTCGATCAAGGTACTTACGTGCTCGGGTACCGACAAACTTATGCAAGCGCTTCTTAGAAAATGCACCTTCTGAGGCGAAGCAGGTCAACGGCACAACTGCAACTCCGACTCCAAAGAAGCCACTGAGCTCTGTCAACACCAACCGACCAGCGGCGTTGGACAAGACCACTAAGACCAAGCCTGCCGAAAACAAATGTTTGTCGAAAGCTACAGCAATACGTAACCAGACCGTATCTTAGCATCTTCATCCGCCGTCGTCAAGAAGGCACCTAGCCAGACTTCCGTTGCCGACAAGTCCGCTCGTCCGGCCTCTGTTCACCACGACAAAACAAAAGCGCCAAGTAAAGCCTAGAATGCCGGCTGAAATGCCCAAATATTTTAGCGGCTCCAACTAGGCCTGCAGCCAAGCCTGACGACAAACGCATGGACACTACGGCCAGACGGCCCCTCACCAGCAAGCCGACCTCTGCCCAAGCTGTAGGCAAGTCGGCAGTGGCCGCTAAGAAGGCTGAAGCTTGCAAAGCCTTGGACGATGCTCGAAAGAAGCGCATTGAACAGAATGCTAAGGCCTTCTCGGTGCTCACCATCTTGTACAACCGCGATCAGCTTGAGGTATTAAATAATCTGAACAAGATAAGTGAAATGCTTTTAGAAGGAGTCACTGGACAGCATCCTTAAATGTGCCCAGGGTAAATACTATGCTCCAGTTAATGCTACAAGTCCCATTTTGCAGCTCGCCTTCGAGACCAAGACGCCTTCATCGAGAAGCTGTCGAAGGAGTCCACATCCACAGTGAACAAGTACGAGACGGAGATCGCTGAGAGTAAGCACTTAGCTTCGTTCATTTCGTGCACTGAAACGGTCGACATCAAAAGGCTGTGAGTTTCGGGAATGAAACAACCCGACCCCAGGATAAGGATCTCTGACGGAGGTGAGCGCGCGCTTGTTACGCTTTTTGCGTCCACTTGCGGGCACCATCTTGTCCGACACCCGATAGCGCTTCACTGCCCGCGGTCCATCACTCCGATCAGTTTTTCCTTCTGCCGACACTCCATTATGATGACGTTAACGGATGCCCGAATCCAGCTATACTCGGCCACTGCGGCCACATTCTCGCTGTCCGTTCTGAGTGCATGCGCGTGCCTCCTGTCGGACTGTTGTGATTCCCGGAAATGGATTCCCGTCAACCTTTGTCTCTTCACCTTCGCCATCACACCCCTCACATACTTCGTGGTTTCAGTTAACCGCAAGCACGCGGCCCTCGTCGACGAACTGAAGGCATCACATGAGAAGGAGGTAAGTGTGACGGATGCTGTAAACCATACTTTCACAGCAGCTTCAAACGCCTTGTAGGTTGCAGTGCAGTAAAGAGTGAGCATGCTAACCCTAATCATTATAGGTCGAAGGGATTCTCTTGAAGGCAAAGAAGGACCTGGATACGGAGCTAGAAAAGGTTCACCGGCAACACCGCTACAACATCGATGACCTCGATCACCGCTTGTCCGAAGCCGAGAAGCGAGCCGACGCCCTGCGGGAGGAAAAGCTCGCTCTGCAGAAGACCCTCGAGAAGGACGAGAATGACAAGATCAAGGTTAGCACATCGACAAAGCATACGAGTCAATGTGCAACTTTAGGAACTCATGTCCGAGATCTCGTCCCTCCAGATAGCGCTCGAACTGAAGTCCGACGAGATGAAGGAACTGCGTCACCAGAACCGTAACCTGCAGCTTCAAGTTGACGTGATTCCGGACAAGGACATCCAGATCAGAAAGCTGACGCACCGCGTAGACGAGCTGAAGTTGACGGTCGCTCAACAACTGGAGCATATCAAGTATACCGAACACATTTTTTTGTGCTTACACATATTTCTCTCTTGCAGGAAGATCGGGCAGGAGTACGACGAGCTGAGCAAGTCTATGCGGGCCAGTGAGGTAATGTCCGAGTCGGTGGTCAAGGAGAACGACATCTTGCGCTACCGCCTTGGTGAAGTCGACGCGTCGCCCGCGTTTGAACCGCCTTCACCAATGTATGCTACTTACTCTTTCTATTTGTTGCCACCTAAAATGATCAGCTAACGCGGAACGTTTAGCTCAACATCGATGACGGCCCCTCGTTTCCGAACTCCTTCCAGCCCTCACTCGTCTCGACGTCCTCATTCAGCCATCAACCCAATCGACAGCAGCACTCCTCGCTCTAGCCGACGCGGTATGAAAGACATGCATCTCCAATACATGTATTTTACCTTACAGACAAGATGAGCAAGTCCCTCCATGCTGATGGGAGTCCCACTCGGTCTCCCACTCGCTCCCTTGTCTCCGTCTACCAGGTGAGAATTACCAGTTCTTATTTCGGCACGCTCCTTAGAGCTTTGGTAATAATGCTCAAATTCAGGAGTGCGGGCGAAAGAAGCTGAACTTCGCTCAAGATGACGACGACGCCGTTATTTACGCGCCCGAGGGAACCTTCGCATGTAAGTGTTAACCGTTGTTACATCTTCGACAAGTAATGATTCTGGGTGCTTTAGGCAGCGGTGGAAAAGAGCTGCGTCCTCTCGGCGAAGCTGAACCACAAGCTGAAGAGGCTGCAAACGATCCTGAAGCGGACTCGTAGCTCCGAGCACTCCACTTTAGTCGACTCTCCTTTCTTCATTTTTCACTGTTTATCTGTACACATCGAACAACGCGACCGCCATTGTGCCGATCTCATCTTTGCTTTGGTGCGGGCTTTAAATTTGTAACTGCTTACGCTTTGCATCTGCTCTGTGCTATACGCGACTGACTGAATAAATTCTGACCGCGAAAATCAATCAATGTGAATGTTCCATAGGTCTGAGACAGTGAAGCCGGGCTTCAGTTGTTCGATAGCGACGCCCAGTTCTTCCGAGTATACAATGGGGCGTTGCTCCTCCGAGTCCACACCGTCCGAGAAGTAAGCCTAAAGCGACCAGGTGTGTACAAAATACAGTAGCCCAGAGCTTACTGCAAATGCATCAATGCGCATGGGTTTGTCTTCGATTTCAGCATCCTCCTGAATGGCAGCCGACTCCTCAGGTTCTGGTTCCGGTTCCTGAACAGCAAAGAGTTCTTCTATGCCGTGCGAAATGCGGTACTTACGGCTTTCTCTTTCGAGAATTGTACGCCTAAAAGAATGCAAACTTGAAAGTAACCAAAAGAAATAGAAAACCGCACCGAAAATAGGGGAAGCGACGTATGCGCTATGCAGTGCCTGAATGGATTTGCACACGGTCTCAAGCTTTTCTTCGGGATCTACGCGAAAGCCCAGAATGTATTCACCGCTCTAAAATATGAGCATATGTGTTCTGTCTGCATCTACAATTTACCTGCACGGATGTCTCGACAACCAAGGCATACCCGAATTTCGAGTCTCGTACACGACAGCTGCGCATTTGCAAGAAGGGAATGCTGACGTTGTACATGGTGTTCATGGCAGCATACCACACGATGCGAATGTTGGTTATGATCAACACGCCCAGATTACCCTGCAATGCTTTGCATCAGCCGAATTTCCCTTGCTGAGCGAGCAGCAAGGGCCTATGACACTAAGCATGTTATACCTGATCGCTGCTCAGATTCCAGACTCCTTCGATTCGATCGCACTGATTTTCCAGTGGCAGTATGCGAAGCTTCTCCGTCTCGTCAACGAGTGCGCCCCGCATTTTGAGATCACGGTATAACTTCGACGTTTCGTACGCACGGTGAATTCCGATCACTGTTGTGAAGAGCTTCGTCTGAAGCCGAGGGACGTGTTTACTCCAAGGGTTGCTTCCGGCTTACGTGAGAAGGGTTGACGCACGTGAATACGAACTCAAAGCGCGTCGTAGCGTTCTTTGCCATCAGATATAGCGACTCCGCTTGGCCGCGGATTTTCTAAGGCTAACTGTGGGCACTTCTCATTGTCTTGTAAGCCTACTGATTTGGCAATCCGAGTCGTAACTCCGTTGATCGCATTGTATCCGATGCTGAGGTTAATGCGTGGCAATGCTGTCGAGTGCCAAATCAAGCGGATGTTTGTTATTCGAAGAACACCTAAGCAAAGGTGTCAGGACGGGCATTGATAACCTACATGTTTCGTAGAATTTGCAACACTAACCCGAGTCTCCGTTGTTGCCCTTGGTGTCCTCGACGTTGTCAATTCGCTCCACCAGAAATTCTCCCGGGATCAACCGTAATTGACTGAAACTTTGATTTGTTGAAAACTCGCGCACTCGAAAAAACATTGCTGGCAGTAAACTAACCGCGACTCCAGGTCAAACAGGATATCCCGATCCTGCCAGATTCCATCGGACAACGCTGCCGCATCCTTTTTGCGGTTCATTTTCGAGAAGGATGCAATGCTGTTTACGCGTACCGCTGTAGCGGCTTCCTTAGCAACCACTGTTGGTCTCTAGCAACACTCTAGCCCCGGCTTACACGCCTGGCGCAAGCATGTCCATTTAGGTAGGAGCTTGTGTCAAGACTAGTAGAGTGAAGCATGACCTTCCTTACCTTAACTTGTCCTTGGGGTTACACTGAAAGTTGCGTACTGTCAAGATAACCGTCTTTATTATAAGATTTTGAAACGCATAGTTCACACAGTCAAATAGATACTCATAGTGAAGTCAGACACAGTATCACACATGTGAGGAAGTGAACTGCCATGGGTGAAGTACGAAAATCGGTACTATTATGACGCAACGTTCTGAGCATAAGTGCCAGTGGGAGGTCGGAATTCTTTCGGCAGAAACTGTAGCTGGAACGGGCTGAAGGAGAAAACGGCCTTGCCAATATTCTTGCGGCAGTTCTCGCGACGTACGCCCGACTTGCGGAGGCAGTCGACGATTTCACTCATCTGAACGAAGATAAAATCCCGTGTGGATTCTGCCAGTTTATGTACCTGTTGTTGAGATATGCCACAATTTTCGCGCAGGACACGTCCTTCTTCCAGGGTGACCGCCATTGAGGTTCTGTCCTTACCGCTCTTGCACGCAACTGCGATGCTTCCGCCCAAGGCGGACGTCAGTGCCATTGCCTTCGGAAAGACTGCAACGTTCTTACGACCAGGACACTCGTTGACCTTAATGCTAGGACGTTATCGGGTATGATTTCGTTTATTTTTTACCTGAACTTTCAACTCCGCAATCATGTCGTCTACTGCCGTCGGGCGTTGCGGATAGGTAGCAGCGTAGGACTCCGTAACAATGAGTGCCGCCCTGTTGATGCCTTCTTCCAATGTAACGTCGCCAACTGAGGCTGCTAGCGTGGCTTCATGATTTATGCCTACAGTCGTCATTCAGTTCTAGTTGAAATTAATGTACACCCTTTTTAAAGAGTGTTGTCGAAGAAGAATTTGAATCTGAGTGCAAAAATTTTGCGTCATGCAGGGAAGTGCAGCCATTACAAGGAGAAAATTCAGGTTCAGCAGTGGAATGGACATGGGGATGCAGGATCAGGATGAGGATGCATTGGATGGGGTTGGACAGAATGGAATTGGAGTAAGATGGGGTTGGAGCAGAATTGACTTGGGAGAGGAATGAAAAGGGATGAGGGTGGAGACGGCGCAGAATGAAGATGGAGCAGGATTAAATTGAAGGAGTAGGTATGGTGTTGGGGCATGGATGAGGAATGGAGACGGAGGAGGATGGACATTGGAGTAGAATGAAGATAGGGCAGGATGGACTCGGAAGTAGAAGAGGAATGCAGATAAAAGATTGACGGAGATTAACGGCCACCTGAACTAGCCCTACCTATATTCCAAAAGACGGTCCGCACGTGGAACCATTCGCCTGCGGCTAGCTTCGGTGGCAGCTTCTCTTGTCCGGAGGGGAGCAAGGGAATTGTGACTTGTACCTGCGTCCGCGTCCCGGTCAAATGGGGCACGCACGTTTGTGACACCTAGAAATGAGAGCCTTTTCATAGCGTCTTCGGAAGCACTTACTGACGAACTGACGGCCATGAAGCGGAACATTACACGACCCGGAAATGTCGTCCAGATTTCGTTCATGTCTTCAATCATTCCCCGCTCGTCACCGTGACCTAAATAAGCCATTTTCGCACTGAAACAGGCCGCATGAAACGTACAACTAAGGAACGAGAAGAATGTGAACAGGGGTGGAACAGAGTCCCAGGCGGTGAGTGATTCCACCGACAAGCGCTCGATGGAAGCAAGGAGGGCCGTGCAGACCACGGTGACAGCTTGAGAGAGGACAAAGTCCTGTCGCTGCTGCAAGTGGAAGAAGAGCTGGCTGTCGGATTGTTTCCTTAG